>JANHZU010001751.1:186753-202535 GCA_032468055.1 Acrochordus granulatus
CTAATGTTCTCTGAACACTTTTGCTTAGGAAATTCAAAGGAGTCCTTATTCACTCAATAGAACCCAAGTTTTCCAGGGTTTGTTGCATTGTGGTCAGCCTCAAGGACTTGAAGCCCTGCCCTTCAAATGTGATCTCAGGGTCCCTTGAACCTCAGTGTTTGCATCCATAAAAAGATGAAGAAATCAGGATCTCTCTGCTCCTTTGGAGTCAGCCTCAGGTCATTCTAATTCTGTAAATTAATAAAGCAGGAGACTTCTGAACAGATAATAACAACCATATTATATCCTACTACATGCAGAAAGAAGTATCTCTTTTATCTTCAAATCTTTTTTTACAAAACAGGCTATCAGAAGAAAAATTGTAATTTTTTTCCTTCCCTTCCCATTGTTCTGGTTCCAAATACTTTTTACTGCAACAGTATTTTTTAAAAACAGACACCCTCACCTGAAATCTTAAATGGTTTAATCCAGTCTACAGTCTTATTGATATGTTGAAAATAATATGTGTTTCAGATGAAAAATAAGGCCTCCACCTCTATAACTTTAAAGAAGGATTCTTTAATAAATGAAATAGGAAAACAATCCTTGAAATGAGCTGTTTGTCACCTGCATTTATTCCTGGAGGGGGCACAGTGGCCAAGCAATTAAGATGCTGGATTTGTCAGAAGGAAGGTAAGCAGCCCATGTTTGAGACCCAGGAGCCTGAAACAGGATGTGCTCCCATTACTTGCCCCAGCTCCTGCCACCCTCGTAGTTCAAAAGCATGTAAAAATGCAAGTAGATAAACAGGTACTACCTTCAACGAGTTTATTTATAAGAGTGTTTCATATGCCTTGGCATACAGTCATGCTGGCCACATGACCACAGAATTCAGACAATGCTCACTCTTCAGCTAGGAAATGGAAATGAGCATTGCTCCCTAGAGGTGGATACAACCTTTACCTTTTTACCTTTATTTACTTCTCCACATTATCACCACCATTCACTACATGATTCTGCCAACAACAGATAAGCTTGAACCTGTCTTGATTGAATTCCAAGCTTTGTCTCTTCAACCAGTTCCTGACAGTCCTTTCTGCTTCTTCATTTGATTCAAATAAATGCCTACAAAAGTATTCCTTCAGTCTTGAGAAAAGGTGGAAAACATTTGGGTGCCAAATATGGACTACTTGGTGAAGAAAGATGTCGGGATCCAATTTCACAATTGTCTTTTGCAAATATGTTACCATATTACAGCAAAATTTGTTTTTGATGTTTCCAAATTCAGCTTAATCATTGTTTAAAAATTTTGAGCATTACAAAATGCTCATTTCAAGGATTATTTGAAGGCATTATTTTTCATTTCAACCTTCATATAATTATTTCCCTGTTCTGGAGTTCAGAGCTTCTGTATTGAAAGACTGTAATCAATTAGAAATGACCAACTGTTCAACTAGTCCCCTTTGGGTCAAATGTCTGTAGATCTGATGTAAGTGGTGACAGATGGGCCATTGCTACTTTTGATATTTATATTAATGATACTGAGGTTTGTTGCCAGAGCTCAAATCAATTATATTTCCACTGTGTAGTAAACAGAATGCAGAATTATATGTGTGGACCATATTTTCACATTATTTGGAAGGTGTCTGCATGAACTTACAGAGTGAGCTTATGATTGCAAGATATTTCAGTAAAGTTTTAGGCAGTTGGAATATTAATTTCTGCCTTCTATAAATGGTTTTAAAACAAAATAACCTTTTACCACACAGGCAGTATCAGACTTCCTCAAAACTGAACATTATGTTGATAATAGCACTGAAAATAAAGAAGAATAAGGAGTGCAGAGGTTATCTACTGTTATCAAGCACACCATTTTGGGGGGTGCTGTGTTTATTTAGGACCTCAGCTGCTTTGTGGAGGCTGTTGGCAACATGGCCCTTGGATCTCCTATATGGACTTCAGAGAGGTCCATCTGGGATCCTTCTCCAGGTCAGAGAAGGCAGGTTCCACTGTGTCCCAGTGGTACTTTGGGAAGTGTGATCTTCCCCATTGGAGGATTGTGGCTGATGGAGTCATATGTGCTCCCATCTCCACCAAGGCCACAGTGAGTGGCCAGGCGTGAATTGTGTTGTGAGTTGTGGCTGGATGTGAATTGTTGGGCTTGGTTGTGTGTGATTTCATGAGTAGTAAACAGCTGTCAAGATTCAACAGTTACAGAAAGACAGTAAAAAGAATGAGGAAGTTTAAGACCTTGAGAAAAGGGATGAAAATCCAACAAATCTCTGCAACTAATCACAATGCTGAACTGGGAGGGATGCCTTGGTATACCTAGCAAAGAATAAATGTTCGGTGCATTGTGTGGGAAAGACTAGCTGCCTGCCTTTTTAAATATCCAAAGTAGTGAAACAGCAATCTGCTCATCAAAACAATTGTTCCTGCCATGAAAGTTTGGATAAATGAAAAAAAAGATACTGTTCCAGGAAATAAGATGAACAGAGAAACATTTACAAAAGACCTCTTGGTACTGAGCTTAAGGGGGCAAAAATCCTTCTGAATAAAAAGACCTGGTTTAGTACAAAACATAGAAGAAGGCTGTGTTCTGATAAGAAGAATATGTACTTTTAACGAGAAAATACATGAATGCCTGAAATATTTTCTTTACCTGGAGTAGCCAAGATTGATATCCTTCACACCATTAATAAGTGCACAAATATTGTTTTAAATAAACAATAGGTATGAACAGTATATGTTGGGAATCAAGACTGTTGAACACTACACTGAACAAATTCTGAATCCACATGAACATCCATAACTGCAATTGAGTTTTTCAAAAATTATTTATAGAAAAAAAATCAGAACATGGCAAACTTTCTTTGGAATTTGGTTCACACTATGGCTAACTGGCTAACTCTATTCCCCAGAACAGTAGAATAGTGCAAAGACACCTCTTGCAAATGATCCCTAGCCACTAGTTATCACAATTATACTACTTCCAGTAGTGTTATGATTAGTTTCTCCTGTGTTTGTACCTTGCAGGAAGCTAATTATTTAAAAATAATTCTTAAAAACATTTTTTTTACCATTGCTTACCTACTTTTGATCAGTTTGATCCATACATATTTTCACTGTCTGTTTATAGTGCAAAAGGATATATATATCCTTCAATATTTTAAAGAGGGGCAGTATTTGTTGGCCATTTGATACTTCTGATGCATAAATCACTTGTATATTTTGTCTCTACTATATAAAACATAAAGCTGCATACCTGGACATAATTACAATCCCAGATGGATATATTTATGTCTAGTTCAATGTGTGTAGATCTATATTTTCCCCATAAAGTAAAGCTAGCGGTGAATATTAACATACACAAATCATTTCCTAACTTTAACTTTGGGTGCTGATTTCTGCAAATTTTACTTAAATTCTACACATTTCTTCTGCTAATTTGTCAGAAATGCTTCTTGAGGGATTTTCATGTCTCAGATACCCATTAGAATGAGTGTGTCACTAATATATTAAGTTGAATATGACTTAAATTTGATATATGTCCTTCAGTTGAAAAATTATACTAGCTTTCCTTTCCCCTTTATGTGTTTTTCTTGTTTGGTATTCTGGTCTTGAAAATATTGTATTTTTCTTCAGTTTCCATGCTGAAATAATTTAATGTTACCAGATTGGTAAAAATGCTGCTTTTGAAGTTAGTGAAGCAAAGCAAACATTTCCCCATTTTTGAATCGTATATTAGTGTCTACACAATAAAAAGATGGTTTTTGTTGTTGTTTTCTCTTGCCAAGAAGAGACCCCATTTATCTTTCATGGATTATTCTGTGGTTTATTTGAAAAAAAACCTTTGTTGACAGGACTGTGTAGTAGCTCAGGGATATTACTGTCATAAATAGGTGGAAGTTCTGAAGTTGAAGATAACATTGGTGACAATTGGTTCCTTCCCATGTTGAATAAGGCCTGCCAGCTTTTGAGCCCTGAC
This sequence comes from Acrochordus granulatus, assembly GCA_032468055.1. Lineage (NCBI taxonomy): Eukaryota > Metazoa > Chordata > Lepidosauria > Squamata > Acrochordidae > Acrochordus > Acrochordus granulatus. Next base: position 190,721 of record JANHZU010001751.1, read on the forward strand.
CTACACTGTAGCTTTAATAGTGCTTATAATAATCAAGGATGATATGTTGAGAATAGTGTGTCTACCCATATCTTTAATTAAGCAGACTGCTCAGAATGAGCTGTGACATTTTCTTCCTAAAAGCCCCTGGCTGAGAGACTTACTAGAAATCATTTCATCTGAAATTTATCTGGGGAAGATAATCCATCCTCTTTTCCTTTCCTTTCCAGTAAAATGTTTCACTGGCTTCAGCCTCATGTCCTGCTAACCACAGGACAGAGGTGCCTCACTAACTATCTTTTATGATCTATACAGATAGTTGGTGAGGCATCTCTGACCTGTGGTTAGCGGGACCTCATGACTTCTCCTTTGTCTTATCCCTAGCCTACTGCAGAAGTAGCTGGGAAGAGACAAATGCAGCATTCATATTCACTTCAAAAGTAGTGTTTTTCATCTTGCCATATGAGTGATGTAGAATGCACCCTAAGCAATTCTGTTGATGACTGGGTAGGGCTGGATTATATCTAGTTCCCATTGACCACTTGAACACTCTTCTCTGCTCACTACCCTAGAGTCATTCTGCTTCGGGAAGTGAAGAACTGTTTTCAAAATAATCTCTGTCCTTTACCAAAAAGCCTTCTCTCCCTGTGTCTTCTGCCAGAACTTGTAGGAAGAACAGCTCTTTAACTTCCACTTCTCTGGTCCCATTGAGCTAATCCACTTTCTCCCTTCTCTCCTCTACAAGTAGAGATCAGAGAGGTGCTCAGAAGTGGGAGGAAGAGAAGCAGGAAGTGGTTCTTTAAGCCAATAGTTCTAAACCTGAAGCAAGAGAAGTGAGGAACATTGAAGTGGGACAGGAAGTGGCTGATTCTTTAGCTTCTTGAGATCAGAGAACAATTTTCTAGAGAACTACTTCTCTTCCCTCCCACACCAGCCACCAGCAAAAAGTCTCTTCAATCATGTCCTCCTTCCCATGGTAAAGCTGCCCATTGGGGAGCTTTACCAAAACCAAAACCCATTGGTTTTGGGTGTCTTCAAATCAAAAGAGGTAATGGTTTCTTGCTCTACCAGGCAGAACCACATAGCCATTTGTGAATCAAAATTGTTATACCTGATTCATAGTGGGTGGATTCTGCTGGTAGAACCACATCTGATCTATGGAATGGTCAGTTCTGCCCAGTAAAAGAATAGCTTTATTATTTTGCTATGGACAACCATACAGCATAGATCAACGAGTGCATTACCAAGAGATGATTGATCGTCTAATCTCTTAAAATTTGCCTGATTCTTTAAGGAGAATGGTTTGTAGCTCTTCTTTCCTGCTGGAAGGTAACATCAGAAATTTTCCACCAATCATTTTTCTTTAAAATGTCCCATATTAAAAGCAAAATGGAACTCAAAAGTCAGGACAGTACAAGACATGCTAACAAACATTGGTGCTGCTTCATACTCTGGAGGAAAAAACATAAACATAGTTTTGAAAAAAAAAAGTCCCCTATCTATTCATGGGAAAAAAAACTAAAATCTGGAAGAATATCTGAGCTAAAACTGAGAACACTATAGGATGGTTCTCCTTGGATCTGTAGGTCAGATAAGCACATCAATAATATAAAGAGATTCAGTTATCTCTCCTAGCAATGATGTTAAAGGAAAAAGGGGAGTTAGACGCGCACAGTCATACATACATCCTAGGTCACTCCACAGATACAGGCAATAGCACTTTGCCATTGCCTATAAAAATATTCCACCTGAAAGAACTGAGATTTATTAAAAATGGTGCACTTCCACATTATATTAGCCAAATATTACAGAAGAATATTTATCAACATTGAATGCTATTGAATGGTTGAGCAGGGATGCCATCACCGTAGAGCTTCCAGCACAGATCATCCAAGGGAGATCAAACCAAACCTGAATTTAACTTCCCCTCTAACAGTTTTTATAATCCAGGATTGATAAGAAGGTAATAGTTGGCATCACATATATATGTGACTTGTGCATGTCACATTAAACACAAGCTCATTCATTGAAGAAACACACTCAAATCAGGCACAACCATAGATTCAACACAGTTAATGCTTTTATCAGAAAAATATTTTTGAAACTTATCACAGCAAGTTGCTGAGGGTCCTTAGGCACTCCTTTGGTGTGTACCCTTTCTGTAACTGAAATAATAACTAGACAATCCTGCACTGATGACAACAAAATATTATTCCTTTGCTGCCAATTGATTTTTCTGCTGCCATCAGGATTTTGCTTCAGTTCAGTTTTCCTGATTCTTTTATGGTCCTCACAATCTTGGCACTTCATCACCCTCAGCTCCTCAGAAAATCAAGAAGTTGGATATGAAAGCAATGGAGGTAGACTCTTTAAAGGGTTTGTGTCACACATCTAGGGTTTCAACAGGATTACTTTTTAAGGGGATGGAAAATCCCACAAAACATTTGTTTTACAAATGGTTATGTCATAAGCCAGTAAGAGAACCTTGGGTTTTACTGAGTATTCTTTTAATTGATATGTTTATTGTAGAGCTTACACTACAATTTTCACCTATTTTAATTTCAGAAAGGTGGAAAATTGTGCAGTCAGTTTTATCATTTGTGGTTGGAGGAATTTTGAGGCAACCAAAAGATGAAACTATAAGTGGTCCACATATGGACGCATATTTACATGGTTGTGTAAACTTACTGAGGCTTCCAAACATCTTTGAAAAGACTTCTGAACAAAGTTAGTAGTCAGGGCACAAGAGTCAGATATTTATAAAGCTTAAATTAACAGTTCCTGATATGCACCAGAACATTTGAATTGCAATCAGAAATAGATCAAAGCCTATTAATTTTTTTCAAAACTGACAAGATAGGTTTCTTTTAGCCAGATTGAGTCAAAGCCTAGGCAGCTGCATTTTATAGAATTAGAATTTCCAAGAAATCTTCAAAGCCAGTACATATATTCTGGTTAGCAATGACCAAATTATCCCTGTTCTTAAATGATTACTGTATGGCTATGCATTCATTGCTATCAACAGTTCCCTGAATTCTTAAAGATGAAGCTGGATTTAGAAACATCTCTGACTGCAAACAGGATCTTTTGGGGGACAGTGATCTCACTTCAGATCAAATGCCATGTTGTGAACATTGCTAGGAAATAATATTGTGGCTTGAAAATAATTTTGTCATCCACAGGAAAAGAGGAATCCTCTTCTTTTACAAGACATAGCAGCAGCTATGAAGAGCATTTGTCCATTTGGGATATAGAGAAGGAGTGGTATTAAATCCATATTAAGTGCATTTGCTAGCCGTAGTAACTACAAACAAAAAAGTAAAGGATTATTATGTAGGCATCTTTCAAGGGGGCATCTTTTCCCTTTAAGAGAAGAGCAGCCCAGGGAGAAAGCACTAATCCTCTTGGAACAGAGCACTTAACACCTATGTGGTAGCTGATGAATTCTGCATTCTGAAGGGATTAACACATAAGCAGCTGAAAAACTGTAGCATATAAAAAACTCTAAAAATTGTCACTTCTCTGAGCCAAATCTAAATGAATAGGGTCATTTTTAACCGTAATGTCTATTTCCATATTTTCTTGAATGAATGAAACAAATGTTAGAAATCTCAACAGTGCTTTTAACAATTACTGTTACATGCGGTTTAAGTAAAATCTCTTTTTACAGCTACTTCTTAGGTAATAAGATCTTTATGCTGTCTTCAACCTATCACCACTACCTATCCAGAAAGGTCATCCATTCCCGAGTTTATCCCATTGGGCTTGGAGAAGAGCTAAATCTCTATTGCCAAGGGATATCTCTTTTGGTTCTGTTTCGAAGAAACAAATAAAAAGAGAGCATTATCTAAATGCTTAGAGATCCAGAAACTCAGAGCTTAACAAAACCCCAAAGATCCTAAGAACACAGGGAGAAACTGTGCAATAATAACAGAGCTGGTTTGTTCTAGTGGTTAAGACAACCAGGAGACTTTAAGTTCCAGCATGAAAGCTGGCTGGGTGACCTTCGGCCAGTCACGCTCTCTCTGCCCAACCCTCCTCACAGGGTTATTGTTGTCGTGGAGAAAATAGGAGGAGGAAGGAGTATGTTTGCTGCATTGAGTTATTTACAAAAATAATAAAGGGGATATAAATAAGTTGGGCGGTGAATAAATTCAATCAAAATAACACAGAAATGTATATGGGAAAGATTAAGGCAAGCAGTTCTTTTAAAAGTTGTTCATTTGGGTTTGAATATACATGCAGTTTCTTGCAGCGGGAATAGCTCTTGGCTTCTGAAGTCTTATATTTGTACAGCAAATCCAAGAGTACAAAAGTCTGTTGGCTTGCAGAGATTGATTGTGATTTGCCCAGTAATGCGATCTGCTGCACTTCAAATATCAGAGAAATCAGAAAACTGCTTATTAGCTTCTTAACACAATTATAAAAATATAAAAGAGCTAAAAATATACAATAAAATATAAAAGTGCTGCCAGTTGTAATTTACAGAAAACAATTGTCCAGCAGCTCTCGTGTTTTGGATATGCAGCAAGAATGAAATGTGTATGGAGGGTATTTTTCTCCCCCTTTCCTCTGTGAGATTTTTGTTTAGATTCCATGCAGGATCTGGCAAGAGGCAGTTTCCATCTTGCTGTTGTTCTGACTTGTGTGTTACATATCAGACTTTCAAAGAACCCTCTTTTTCCTCTTTTCTTATTGCTGAGTGGGAGTGATTGGTCTACTTATTTTCAAGCCCACTATTCAAAGTCACTATTCTTTTCCTCAAGAAATGAAAACATACGTCGGTTTTTCTAGTCCTTGATAAAGCATAAGATGGATAGAAGAAGCAAATTTTTGAACAGTCCTGTTTTGGTGTTGGTGTGTTGAGGGAGCCAGATAAACATACATAGAAATATAAAACGTTTTCAGATGATATTGGTATATGATGTGGTTACATGGGAAACACGCTGCTGTCTTCTACCACCTGTCTTAAAGGCAAACTGTTTGTCTTTTCTCTGTTCAATCTTTCATTCACTAAAATAGAATTCAGGCAGGGTTCTGACAGAGCAGTTTCACCTTTTCCCAAGAATTGCCACAGCAAAGATTCCTCTCTACTTCTTCAGACCAGATTGCCTTTCCTTAGCTTTCTAATACAGTACCTACAAGGACTCCAAGTCCTTCTCTGATTTTTCACCCTGCAGTTCTTTTTCCCAGCATCCTGCTGATCTATACCTAGTTTTCTACCATTCCCTCTTTGTAGCCTCTTTTATGTTAGATTTGTCCCTTCAAAGCAGCCTACAGTTGATGGGTAACACAATTTAGCTACTTAATTGATCAGCTAAACTGGATTCACAAAGGGATCCAGTCTCTAGCAGTTTTTACTTCCTGAGATATCTTCTCACTGAAAACTTTAGGCTCCAAATTTGCAAATGAGGATGAATGCAAGATTATTCTCTCCGTTATTCCCCTAGATCATGACAATTGACTTAGAGCTATGCATTGCATCACTAATTTTAGCCCTGTGAGGATACTGGTGGTCTAGATTCAATGACATTTACTTTTCCGCATCGCCTGACCTCCTGATCACAAGAGGTCAGTAAAGTGTAGGTAGAGAGGGAAGGGTTTATTTGTCCGTCAGTCTAGATCAGTATGTCTTCATTTTGGCAAATTGAAGATGTCTGGACTTCAACTCCCAGAATTCAGGTTGAGCCAAATATTCTTTGTTTCAGAGATTGCTAATCTCAGGTCACTTTCTAGATATACGTAAATGGAGCACATGCTCTTAGCTACCTAAGTGCTAGTCTTTGCCTGTCTATAAATTGTGCTTCCTGTTATTTATTTATGTAATATGCCACCCATCTCACTCTACAGAAGGTTTCTGCGTGACAAAGAATTAAAATCATTTTTCTGTTATACAGTTTGCTGCACTAGCCATTGCTCAAGTCAAGTTTCTGATCTGTGAAGTACTCACATGCACAAACAAAATGCTTCAACCTTTACAGAGACATACTTTCAGGAGTAATCACTTGATGATTTCAAATTCATTAATAGAAGCTATTCAGTACACAGACAGTCCTGTCCACCAAGTTTGCAGGTAACTTGCATGGAAGAGTCTGCAAGAGGCTGATTTCATTTGAGCAACGTCAGTGAGATACATGGCGTACGGGACTGCTAAGGTGTGTACTTAGTGAGTAGCCCCAAATTACTTGTTTTGCAGGAGTGCCTCTCTTAACAGAATTTACAAAAATAAAATCCTGACTTAAACAATCATTAACACTGTCAATGTTATCAATGTTATGCAAACTAATTGCTGAAATTTTCCAAACCCTCAAGGAGGCACTCTTGAGCTACATGGGAATAAAGGGGGTTGACGAAAAGACCTTTAGTCAAATTAAAATGATAGCTCTCCATACTAGCACCCTACAAGGCTTCCATGTGACCCTTTTTCTTACTTTGAGGTACTGGTTGGTTTAATCAAGAGAGCCTAAGAAAACAGAAGCACTGTTTTTCTTGGGGGAAAGGATGCTTTCTGAAATATTAAATCACATGATATAATTTGTGTATTTCCCTATTATTGCAGGAATGCAGGCTAAATCCCAGTCCCAATCCTTTCATTATATTCCATTCAAAATGCTATGTTGGAGACATTATTATACATTTACATTTGTGATCAGTGACTGAGTAGGAAAAGGAAATTAGAACAATTATAAGAAGACCTATTGTGTTGCATTCATGGTGATACAATCTCCAAACTGGCTGGCTGAGCTGCCAGAATAACTCAGAATATTTCTGGTCATATCAATTGCCCAAAGAAAGCTCCTCAGAGATGTGCAATCTGATTATGAGAAGAAAGTTGCTGTATGGTCTTGGGATTCATACCTCATGCCTACTCTCCTAAGTGTATTTTGCATAAGAATTTTGAAGATTTGGGAAGGGTTTCCAGAAATGTTAAATAAAAAGAAAAGCAGGTACAAGAAAACCAAAGGAATTTCACTTTAATTTGCAATATATATGACAATTATTTGGCTGTGGGCTTTTTTATATATATTACTATGGCATAGTAAAAATATGATTGAAAAGTGCATTAAAATGATATAACTGAAATGTAAATAATGGAAAGAAAAGCTAGGAATGGGAAAACATCAATTTCAGTTTTTCTCAATTTATCCTTTTTTGTCCAGAATTTACTGTTTTAATTAGAATTTAGACTTTTTTAAATCTCAGATTTTTAAAAAAGATTTTAATTAGAGAGTTTTTTTAATATTTTGCCAGACCTATACAAATTGGTCAAATATGCATAGCTTTTGTACAATTTTATCTGATATGCATGTTTATATTAATTTCATGAATATTTAAATACAATATCATGTACTAATCACTTCCTGCAAAGAAGGATATGATAAAGCCAGAAGAGTTGCAAAAATGGCACTTGGCTCTCTTTAGGTTGGGACAGAAGAAAGCAAGGAGAGATATGACAGAGATAATAAAATAATGGATGACAGATAATGAGAACAGCCACCATGTCTCCAAAATTTTTCTCCTTATCCAGTGTTAAAAATTAAGCTCATTTCTTAAAACTAAATGTAAGGAGATTCAGGAGTGAGAACAAGAAATATTTTTTCACATAACTGTGCACAGTTAAACTGGAATTTGTTGTCAGAATTAGTCAGAGAAGCCGTAGAAGGAGACTGGCAGATACATGAATGATTAGACTATTAGCAACAGCTCTTCCTACCTCTTGCACGAGAAATGTTAGAAGCAATGGTTGAAGGGCACTTATTGTCCTCCAGTCCTGGCATGTGATCTTACCAGATGCAGCCAGTTGACCACTTGTGACACAAAATGCTGGACAAGATTGATCCAATCCAGTAGGGATTCTTAGTATAGGAAGAATATTGTTCAGGATACTGAACAAGCTTATGCATTCAGGAAATCTAAAAACAAAAGTATAATTAATGTGCAAGCCATACCAATTATTCAATAACATTTGGGCTAATAGCATATAGGACAATGAAATCATCACTTGGTATTCAAAAGCAATTATTAACTGTCTGCAGGCTACCACAGAGATCTTCAGCAGTTATTAGTCTGCGAGGAACTTAATATATTCATTTCAATGAGAGAAAGAATGAATTCAAAGAAACGGAGAATTTATGATCAAGGCTTCTTGCTGGAGCAAAGATGGCAAGAAGTTTAAAGATGCAGTTTTGCAATATATGCACAAATGCAAAAAGGAGGCACCAGCCACAGCTTAGCTTTTGCAAAAAAAAAATAAAGGAGTTTTCCAAAGAAAGGGAAAAAAATGGTTGAGGAGGGAAGCAAGTTGTAAGGAGAGAGAATCTTCTCTAAGCAGAACCATTTTTATATTTTCCACAGGGAATTCTTTTGAAATAATCCAAACCAAATTTTCAGTTCAGGATTGGGGAAATCATCAGTAAGGTATGAAGTAGAAAGATATTCTGGTCTAATTACCTCTCCCCCCCATTAGTTCACCAAGTCAAGATTATACCTTAATTTTTTTCCAAGCAAATAGACCAGTAATTTTTTTATGCACCATTAACACCAGGAAAACTATGAGGCACTGCTATAATGCATGTAATATATAAATTTCCCCACAGTATTAATTTAACTCATCTGAGCAGGCAAATTGCCTCTTTTAATTTTATGCAACACAACAATGCCATGTGAAAGCCTGTGATTGCACCTGTTGAACATATATCAGTCTTGAAGGTCCAGCAGTTTTTTTTCCCAAGAAACCAATTGATCTCTGGATGGAGGTTCTGTTGATAAGCTAACACAGATAAACAGGGAAGAAACATGCTTAGTGGATCTGCTCCTAAGAATCACCTGGCCAACTAACTGCAGTATCCATACATGTTCCATATCTGACTATAGATGCAGTCTTGCATATCCTCCATAGAGCTCTAGAGACATTTGTGTTACAGATGCAATTTCGGGAACAGCTCAGTCCATAGGATTTCATGAACAGTACTTGCCAGTGCCTCCCCATTCTTATATTGGTCAATGCTTGAACATTGGTCCACTGTAACTTTAAGAGATAACTCTTGAGTCAATTTGCAGTGCATGTTTGTTTGAAAGTTCATCAAAGGCATTTGGAAAGGCATAGTATCTGTTAAAGACAAAGGAATACTTGACCTAGTAAATGCAATTAAAAGCAATGGACTGCTTTTCAATTCCCAGGCTTCTTCCAGTTCTTTTCCTGCCTTCCCTAGCATCAGATGCTGCCTTTCTTCATTTCTGCTCCTGCTGTTTCCAAGGTCCTTGCAGATCTTCCCAAGTGATGCTCAAGTAAAGGTGGATGGCACCTGAAAGTGAGGACTCCAAATGCCAAGAGACATATATCTTTTATGGAAAAGTTTTGCAAACCAATATGGGAATAACTAAACAAGGTGAATGACAGGTTGGATCAGATTCATAATGACCTGGTTTGTATAGGCCAGGTGTTGTGTAGATTGGAGCTTATTATTGTGCATCCTTTTGGCAACCCTGCTGTTCAACTGCTGGTTCCAAGAAAGCTGGGCTCCATGCCATTTGTTTAAGCAGGTCCTCTCCTCAACCAACCAGACAAGAGATGCTTCTTTTCCATTCCCTGTAGGAATGGCAAGCCTGCTGCTGTGTTCTTACTTTTGAATATGTTAAAAAAAAAAAACTCTGCAAACTGAAGTGCAAAGAGAAAAGAAGTCTAGATTTAGTACCATGTATTTAGCTAGGATATAACTTAACTGTCAGAATGCTTTTTTACTTCCCTTGAAATATAAAAAGCAGTAAAAAAAACTAATCTTTTATAAGACCTATTTTTTCTTTTCTCTTTCAAAGCAGTCAGCTGGGCTTTTTACAAATACTGGTTTATATTTAGGCAGTTTTTAAGATCGGGGGAATTTTCTGAACTTTTTCTGGGGCAGGGAATGCTGAAAAGTCTAAAAAAGTATGAACAAGTACAGTACATATGGCTGCTTTCTGAAATATTTGTTATTTATTTGTTGAATTTAAATGACACACCCATATCAACTGTAGCAACTTTTAATACCACATACAAATTCATTGCTAAATAACAAAATAATAATATGTTTCTTTCAATTGTTTCCCACTGGAGGTTAATTCTGCAAAGACCAACATTCAATGCATACAGAATTGTTTCTTCAGGATTAGTAATGTGTAAAAATGCAGTGGCACAAGAAATAAGAACAGCAAATAAGGAAGCATGGCTGGGATTGATCTGTGATTCGGTAGAATGCCAATCCTTGTCTTAAGCTGAAGCTGCACAGATAACAAATATACACACTTAACACATATATACACCAGTTTAAAGTAGTATAACTAATGAATAATTCTTGGTTTTATCCATCAATTTTATGTCTGCAAGTTTTTTCCATAAGTGAACAATTCTTTTGGAAGTGACAACTGTGTTTCACCTTGCAAGGTATAGCTCAGGCCATGTTCCGATGTGAACAATGTGAAAGTGATTCTGGTCTATTAATTTCCTTGTTGCATTAATTAATTTTCCATTCAATATTTTGAAATGGAAATTAATTAATGATATTCAATAATATTTCAGTGTATTAATTTCTACCAATTGCTTAGTTTTAATCTCCTTTTATGGATTTGCGTGATTATTCCATTATTTTAACATATTTTATTATTATTTCCAATATGTTTTACTTCAATTCAATTCCAATATAATATTCAATATAAATTTTTTAAATTTATTTTCAGAAAGCTAATACAGGGATATGCCTAAGGCCTGTAAATGTAGGCTGAAATCCAGATGCTAATGAATCAGAAATAAATATTGAAAATTTTCTTTTCTGCCCATCTAATGATTATCTGATTTTTCTGCAATCCAAATCTGTTAACCCTACTACGGACAAAGAAATACCAAATATTCTGGATTTTTAAATTCAACTTTGGGCAATATTTAATTATGTATGGTAAGGTAAAATTAAATTGAACTCAGCAACACTGGCATTTTCCTGTTAGTCATACTTCATTTCTGAGTTATACTTTCACTCATACCTTAACTCATACTTAACTTGGGTTCAAATCCACATCATGACCATAGATTAAGAGGTTATGCATAACAGTGGAGCCCCTTTTAAAAATTGCTGAAAGAGGTAACAGTAGGAAGGTACCAAAGTCTGGGGTCACATGTATTATAGGTGAATTCTTCTCACTGCAAAAATATCTGTAAACCTATCAGTGCAGAGTCAACTGCGCTCAGAATAAAGACCTTCTGTTTAAAAACTGCTTGGTATGGTCATTAGACAAAAGTAACCTATTTTTCTCAATGCAACTTTTTTGACTTCAAAGTAATTAACTTCGGATCATGCTTTTTGTTGACCTCCAACTGTATTCTGCAAAGCAAATTGCTTATTCAAAGCTGTTTGAGTTGTGTTTTATGGTAAAAAGATTAGTAGAAAGAATAGAACTGATACGCCAGTTACAATATTAATTAGAATTTAATTAAAAGCATAGGGTTAGATTGCCATGAGATTTTTCTTCTCCCAGAGAACTAACTCCAGTAATTCCCAGCTCTTTTATCACCAAACTTCTTTTATCTTGGTTGGTGGAAGGAAAAAAACAAACACCAAATGAGCCTAGCATCCCAGAGGACTTCATTTAGAGGCTTCCACGTTAGCACAGGATGCTTAATTGAGAAAAGAAGTAGCACCAGAATCCTCATAGAAATCTGATGGTTTGGCTAATTCCTCTCAGTGTCAGAAATGTATTTCTGGATGGTGCTTTGGAGGCTTCTGAAGCCAAATGATACCCTAACATGACAAAAAGGGACCATTTACAAAATACAAGCTTCAGGACACTGGGCATGTGGTGGCAGAAG
>JANHZU010001752.1:0-10066 GCA_032468055.1 Acrochordus granulatus
ATTTCTGAATTTTGATAACTATACTTTCCTGGATATGTCATGAGTTGAGAAATCATAGATTAAAATCAGATATATCAGTCTGACAGGTGACAAAAATTAATCTTATATGGAGTTCTGAATTATATTCTCATCCAAGACCCTCAAAGCTCTAGGACCCCCATTGGCTGAAAGTCTACCAAAGGCTAGATTTCTTTCTAATACATAGTTTGTTATCCAGTTAATGTAACTGAATATCTTCAGTACACATATGTATTAGTTCATTTTGGAGATTGGTAATTGGCTCCTCGCACTTACTTTATGGTAGTTCTCTGGAAGGACCACATCTGGTGGCATCACAGTCTCCATGGGGTTATTCAGCAACACATCTGCTTCCAAACTTGCACTAGCTTCTCCAGGTGCCTTCACAGATACTGTCATTTGTGAGGGTTGGCCAAATTTAATATTCTTGGCCAACTGTTGCTGAAAATCAAAATACATATTTTAGAAAAAGGAACAGGGACAATGCTGTTCTTAACTAGGCAGTTTACGTGTAGCAATCGGGGGTATCCATGTAGGGGGAGGCAAAAATGTCAAGAGGTGGTGTCTATAATGAGGTAATAAAAGCCCTACCCTTTTTTAATGTTGTATGGCTCACACATGTAAAAAGCAACTACAGATGGAAATACACAATCAACTTGTATACACCGCCCCTACAAATATCTCTATTAGGAACAATGAGATATAAATATTATTTATTATTATTAAATACTTATTATTATAAGTATTAGGTGAAAGAGAAAGTGAAGAGTAGAATACTGCTGTGGATCTACCATCTGTATAATCCTATGGATTATAGAATCATAGAGTCAAATATTTAAAGGGTTTTTTGTTACAATGTATCACACAATAGTTCCCTTTCCTGCCAGTTAAAATAACTTCTTAATTTTTTAAAATAAACCCTCCAATTATTTTGAGGTTTCATTTGAAAATACCAGAAACTTAGAAGATCTCTCAAGAGTGAGAAATTCTTGATGGATCACGTTAAATTTCAACTTTCCCACACAGTATTTTGCCAAAGGAGATACAATCATCTTGTGAGAACAGTGATTTTGAGAAATTTGGGGCATCTGCTTTTTCTCTTTCAGTGTCCTGAGACCGAGTTGTACAAAGGCAGCATGAGTTGCAGTTCATGAAATCGTGAATGGCAGTTCAGCTGATACATCAGAATCGGACCGTTGTTCTAAATTATTCAGGCAGTGTCCACTCTTCCACTGTTTGGCCAACCTTCAAAATGAGCTTCCTGTACCCCTGGTACTCATACTTTGGCAAATAACTCTCAGCATCCCAAGACTAAGAGGACACCTTTTTAGTTGGCTCTACACTTACACCTTGCCCTGTCCAAAGCATCTTTTTCTTCTCTCTCTGTTACTTGTAGCATTCATGGATATTATATTTTCTCCTTCCTGTTACCTAGAAAACTCCTCTCATTCCTAAGAACTGACTAGTCAGGGAAAGCTGAGCAGGTAGATGACTTGTATTTCTTGTTTCCCTGTTCTTAATATCAGATGGAGCCTAATGGATCTCACCTACAATTAAATATGTAAGTCTAGATATCTCCTCATTTCACTAATACACAAGCAGGCATTCCCAGCCAGTGTTTATAGATGTCTTTAGTTACCTTTTTTAACAGTGAGTATCAATACTCAAGAGAAATCCATTCCTTATTTATTATTTTTATAAGAAGTCCAAAAAGGAATGAACAGGTGGACATATACTTCTTAAAATAAATAAATGTCTTAGAATATATCAAACGGGCAAGTGGGTACTTCAGTATTCCTTTCTTCAAATAACTAGATGACTCACACTCAGCTGGGAGAGGAGACACTGCCAATTATTTTTATTTTCTAAATTATAGGGAAATTTTCCAGAAGGTCTCATCTTGCTGTCTGTCATCTGATTACGTGTGATTACACACAGGAAATGAATGCTTAAATAGAAGGGTAAAGAATCTGAGATTTTCAAAATAAAAGTATTGTTTTAACCAGAAGAAAACAATACTATGAAAAAGTATAGAATTAGAATTAGAACAATTCCTCATCTTAAAATGTTTCCTGCTAGATTTAATCTTTTAAAATGGTACTACAAGTAAGAAATCAGATCTAACTGTGTGCATTTGTGTATACACACATATTTATTTCCTTCTGGAGTTGAGCTTGGCTCACAGTAACAGCATCCATGAAATCTTCTCAGCAGAGTTGAGTTGAAAGTTTAAAGAAAGTTGAGTTTAAAGAAAAACTAACTGAAGTGCTTGTGCAGAATGAATGCAGTGCCTTCACATGATGTCATGTTAAAAATAATTTTTAAATTGATTTTTTTAAAGTTGGTGTGTTTTTATTTATCTCTTTTAATTTGCAAAATAAATAATTGGTTTCTTAAAGTATCTCAATGTTTCTTCTTCTCCTCTTGGTCACAGGTCATTCTTGGTCACATCATTCTGCTAGTACTTTTCTGAAGACTTTTTTTTTGTATATATTACTATTTCTTTCACAAAAGTTCTTTGTAAAGTATTTGGCAAATCTGAATTTTTAAATTTTCAACGATATGACCTTCCAAAAATGTTAGACCACAATTTCTATAATTTTCAAGCATTGGGAAGGGACAGACTGGGAAAGGCTACTATTAAGGCATTTGTTTGTCATCTTTTCATTGTGTCATTGTTTCATTCCTCTGAAATCTTTGGGGCAAACTAACCTTCAGATGGAAATAAACGTGGGCTTCCTATTCTATGTATGTTATGGTGTTGTCTGCTCTAGTGCTCTGAATATTGAAAAAGGCTTATGAATAGATCTATTGTTGGGAACAGTATGTGTTTTTCAAAAGAAATTGTTCAATGCATTCTTCTATACTGAAGAAATGTATTGTAATCTGCAAGAGTTTGAAAGGCATGAAGCCACCAAACAAATAAACAAGCCAGAATACACTGTTTTTATCTGGTTTGAGATTTTCCCACTGTATAATATTTACTATATTCTATCTGTTAGCGGTATCAGTATAAATAGGTTACTTTCTTCCCTCAACATTTCTGGTACTGTTCAGAAACATATGTATTAAAAACAGTCTCAGTTTTCTTTCAATATCTCTGAGAGAGGACATCATTTTCAATATCTTTTTATTTCTGTTCTACCTTTAATTTATAATGAAATGTTCTTTTAATAGGAATAACACATTCTAAATATTAATGCAATATAGCAGTCTATTCATGTGCCCACTTTGGCAGTGACATTTCTGTTTGGTTTTGCCTGTAATCTATGACCTTGCTAAAAATTAATTTTTAATGAAATACAGACACCCTATTGAGTTATTTGTCAATGCATGTCAGATATTTACGTCAGAGGCTGATATAAGATTGGACTGGTTTTATTTAATATTGTAAGGCTTATCTTACAATATTTCCTATCACTAAAATAACTGAAATATTATATAAATGCTACACATGTGACCTGGAAACAATGCATTCCTTTTTGATTAATATTAAGAGGTAGAAGAATTGCTCATTTTTATTTTAGGCACATTGTGTATGTTGGTCAAATATTAAGATGGGAAAATGGATGAAAGAATTTTAATCAGTGAAAATATAGGTGGAGAGTTCATATAGCAAGTTGAATGCAGTGGGAACGGTTGTTTGAAAAGTGTGCATTGTAAAACAAGAAAAGGATATGTGGATGTTGAATGAATGTAGATTGAATGCACAAGGGAATGACCCATGGGAAAGAAGTAAACTCAAGTGATGTGGTCATTTAGAGAACATGAATGAGGATCAAAAAGCAAAACAAATATAGGAAGGAAGAATGAAGGGGAGAAGCAAGCAAGTTGTAGCTGGATGGAGTTGACCCTCAAAAAAGGCTGGATGTAATCCTAAAAAAATCTTTACAGAAGAAAAGGCAATGTAGAATTGGTGCATAAGCATGAAGGAAGCTTCATTTGCCATCCTGATTTTTTTGAGTCTTCCCCCCAAATGTCACTAAGGAGCACGATGATACCAAGGATAGTTTGCAACGACAGAAAAGCAGAAATAGTTCTAAAAAAAATGATGGGTAGATTTAACTTATTTCCTTTCCTGCTTATTTCAAACCCTCTACTGGGAATTGTACTCATGTATTTTTTGTGATTTAATGTAGATCGTACTGTGACTATATTATATGCTTCTGTTAAATATTTACCTTCTCAGATCTTGCTAGTTTCAAGTCTTTTTGGAACACATGTTTAATACTTACCAGAGCCATGTGATTATTTATCTCCTGCCTTTGTTATTTTTAATGAATAACTTAAGGTGGCAAACATATCTAATGCTCTTTCATCCTCCTATGCAGAAATGGGGGCATTAAAAACATGAATAAAACTTCTCTTCAGAATACCTATGAATTTCTCCAGTGACATTGCAGCATAAATACCTCAAATAATAAAAACTGATATGCATACTTCCTGTTTCCAATTCACATGTCCTTCATGCACTATAAAAGTAAGATATGTCTTTCAAGCATACTACTGAAACTTGTTTTTCTTTGCTTCATTTAGTGTCTAATTATTCAAACCAGATCTAATTGGTCTCTTCGTCCGACGGCAGCCATATGTTTTGCTTTCTGCAACTTCTGATTGAAAAAGAGAGGAACCAGGATCATTTAGAAACCCTTTGGACAGCAACAGGAAGACATGTTTCTATCAGTGGGGGAAAGATTAGGAGTTTATTCAGGCAGAGCAAACTTCCATGTGGCTGGCAGTTTTACTTCTCCCCAAAAAAATTATCTACCTGCTTTTTTTATTGTATTTATTTTTATTTATTAAATTTATTGTATTTATTTTTTTCTTCAAGTAATGAAAAATTGCAGGGAAAAAGACTCTAGCGGGCGGTGCTCATTTCCTGTTCACAGCCAAGGGAGCCAGTGCTTGTCTGGAGATGCTTCCATGGTCATGTGACCAGCATGACTATACACCAAGGTGCATGGAACACTATTACCTTTCCTACTGAAGGTGGTACCTACAGTATTTATCTACCTGCTTTTTTAGATTCTTTCAAATATGCTAGGTTGGCAGGAGCTGGAGCAAGTAGCCTGTTATATGGCGGCGGTTGGGTCTCGAACTGCTGAGCTGCCAACCTTTTGGCCAACAGCCCAACATCTTTGCCACTAGCCTATAAAATTTCAGGAGTGACCTGAAAAAATGGAATTATGAGGATTAATTCCTTTCCAGTCCCTCTAAAGGAATCAACACCATACCTCTAGCCCATATTATAGCCAGAAAAAATACAAACTAGGTGAGACATGTTTTATTTATTATTTCACACAAACCACACTTTTTAAATCTACCTACTCAATGTCCAACTTTATTCTCTCTACTGTGCAGCACTATGGTGTGTGTCTGGGAGGACTATGATTATACTATTTACTATTATGTTATCTTGTTTTTCCTTTTTCCTTCTTCCTCTCCATCTCCTTTTCACCCATTCACAAATTTCCAATCCTCACAAATTTTAGTTCCCTGTAGTGTGTGCACTCTTGATGAATTATGGGTTAAAAATGGAACAAGATGTCTTCTTTAGCCTTCTAATTTTCCCCTTCAATAGCAAACCCAGGTCCTGCTATTTTGGAGGGGAACCTAGCAACTGGGAAGGACATCCACCAAGACATCCTACATTGGAGAAAAAGGGCAGAGGAAGAGCGTATTTTCCATGGCATATGTGTATGTTAGCTGTTGATTGGAGGTAAACAACAACAGCAAAATCAACAAACAAATTTGGGATTTATCCATCTTGTCTAGTTGCTCCATCCCCAAAATCGGCCAGCAATCACTTTTGGAGGGCAGGAACACTCAGTATAGTTTTGTACTTACCCCTATCCCATTGCAAAAGTGACCCTTGACAATGTTTTCTTGCTATAGTTTTAAAGTACTTTTTTTCTTCCTTGTGCCCTTATGTGGTTGCTCTTGTCCATTTTAGCTGATCCATTTTATTTAACGAAAGGCTAATCTCAGCAGTTCATTGAAATGCTATAAGAGCACAATGATTCCAACAGTCGATTTCTTAAATAGGTTACTGATTTCAATACTGATTTCAAATCTGGCATAAGGTTTTTTTTTAATCACTGTTTTTCTTTCCTTGAAATATCTACTTTTGCCTGTTTTTTGTTAAGTCCAGAGGTACACTATTTATTTTTTGTCCAGTCACTTGAGTCATAAATATTTGTAAATATTCAGTGCAGTAACCATGCAGGACAGGTATAAACTCCAAGAAACAGACAGGACTGCAGAAAGAATAATTGCAGCTAGCCTGCCCTCCGTGGAGAACCTGTATATTGAGAGGATCAAGAAAAGGGCAGAGAATGTATCTGCACATCCCTTTCACCCTGGACATAATTATCTGAACCTCTTCCCTCTGGATGGTGCTATAGGGTACTGCATACCAAAACAACCAGACACAGGGACAATTTTTCCCCCATGCCATCATTCAGCTGAATACTACATGCTATGACACAAAGCTCAAAGAATTCTACATTATCCAAAAGTACTGTCTAAGCTGTATACATACTTATCAACAGATTGTGGTTCTAATTCTACACTTTTACTATATTCTTTTTCTATTGGTTGCATACTTTGAATATCTAATTTTGTTTATGTGTTTATGTCATTATTTTATTTACTGCTTACTGCTGTCTTGCAAATATACTGAGAGTTGCTGTAGTGGAGTCAAATTCCTTGTGTCTTTAACCAATACAAATTCTGAATCCGAGTCTCCGGTCACTAAGATTAACAAGGTTAAAGCCCGCCCAGAGAATGAAATCTTTTTCCCATAAGGGCCTAGAGAAATGATGAAATGGTGCATCATTGGTTTTACTTTTTAAAAAAGCCCATGAATAAATAGAAAGCTCAAGGAAAGAAAACTAGTAATAATAGAAAGTGTTTGCAGGATTACAAATCGGCAGCTCTTCTCTTGGAACAATTATTATCACTGCACAGTTCTAGCATCCCTAACATAGATGGCTCTAGAATATAATAGACACCATCAGAGCAGTAAAAAAGGAGTTTTCATTTGAAAGCTAGTTGCTGTCCCTCCCCAAATATACATTTTGATGCTTTGTAAATGTATGTTGATGGCTGGATGGATGATGTGTGCATACACTTGTATGTAGGTACATCTACCCAAACATACAAACACAAATACGCAGAAGGATCTGCTCATAGAAAAGGAAGCAATTAGCTATTCTTTTCCTGGAACAGAAAGACACAGGGGAAATTGTCTCAGGGAACTGTTTGGAGTGAATTTTTTGTGAGCTGTGCTCAGGTGTTTCCATCCAGACAGGTTTTTCTTAATCTAGTTTAGAGTCAACAAGGACACGACAGGAGGTGTTCAAAGACATATAGCATATAACCAATACAGCTATAAAATCAAGCTCAGAGCCCACCAAGAACCCCATAGTTCAACCCTGAGCTATAAATATTCTCTTCTCTTTACAGGACATGGTGTGGGTATGTTTTCACTTCTCTCTTCCTTTCCAACTGACCTGGATGATAGGGATGATATAATAAGAAGCAGAAGAATTTAAACTCTTACATTTCTGGAAACCTGAAGTTTGTTCATTCTTACCTGAAGAGTTTTGACTTTGCCAATGAGATTATCTTGTGACATTGCTTGAATCGACTCTTCACTCTCTGCTCGTCCATCAGGCATAAAAATACTCTCATGGGAAAAGGCCCGTGTTCCCATGCTATAACTGGGAGACCTGAAAGGCAACGTGAATACGTAAGATTTTATGTATGCCCCAAATTACAAATACAGTGGACTACTTTGGGACTATCTTTTTTCTGCTGCCAGGACATTTTTAATACTCTTTTACTATAATACATTTATTTCAAAGGAAGGAATTTGCTACACATTTACTTTCACTGCTTAAATAATGGGTATATATCTGGATGCAATTCCAGAGCTTTAACACAAGTGGCTGTCAAGTTATTATTTATGTGATGAAAAGAAAATGGGAAGCCATTCTGATAACTGTGTGCCATTAATTCAACTTAAATTATGTTTAAAATAAATTAAGATTAAGTTCTATTATTTTGATTTTGCCTTCTCTTTGCTGCTGTCACTTGCAACTGCAGCTGCCCACATGCAACTTGAAGACCAAAGATGGTTCTTGATTTGAAAAAGGTTGAGCATCTTTGGCTTAGATATTTGCCACAAAAATCATCCAATGAATACCAAAAAACCCCCCCAGCTCCATTGAACTATGTTCTTCAAAAAATTCATCATATGGCATCAGATGTCAACCAGAACCATAGCCTCCTCTAGATGACAGCTTCATCATCTCTGATGATTGGTTATGTTGGTTACCACTTACAGGACTAGGGTCTATAGCATAACAATTTTGGTGTGGGTAATAGCCTTTCCATATTTTTTTCCCCAATGGCTGTGCAATTCTGGGAGTTGAAATCCACACATCTTAAATTTGCTGAGGGTTAGAAATACTGTTCTACAAGATGGTGTCTCCAGGTTTGCTGCAATTGCAAATACTAGCCATGGTGGCCATGATTCTTTGGATTTGCAATACCAACTTCACTGAAGGATACCAGCTTGTTTTATGAGCAGTTGTACTGATAGTGTTGTCTCATAATGACATGATACTCTATAGTTTGTCTCTTCTTTTCCAAGCATCTTCATGATATGGACCTATTCACTTATAATAGCACCAGAATTCCAAATATGGCAATATAACTGTGCTATGATCCTGCTGTGCTTTTGCACAATTCTAAGAACATGATCATTCCAAAAAGATCAAGTTGTTACCACTTATTTTTAGAGTGCAGGAATCTACCTCCCACTCCCATATTGAAGCACACACAAATAGAAATGAGAAAATGTAATACATGAATAATGTTATATGCAGCCCTGTTTACAGAACTTCCTTGAACCTGTATGCCTTGATATTGAAATGCTTTCCTGAAGATTACCTTTCAAAAATAAGAATACTGTATATTGGGATTATTGGTATCCTGTCATGTCTTGAAGGAACCATCAAAAAAGAAAAACCAAGTTTGAACAAATATATGCTGGAGCAGACTCCCACTATGTGCTCAATAGCCCATCTCTTTAAATGGCATGATAATGCTATGACAACTGTTGCCATGATACATGTGAATTACTCCTTAGACCACTGCAATTACCACATCTAAGGACGAGTTAATGATAAAATGTTATTAAAAATATAACATGGAATTGTGTCTCATAAATCAGATTTTTGAAATCCTTCGGTGAGTAATTCTATATTTTATCAAATAACTGCCTCCATACAGCAACCTGCAATAAGCAAGAGGTCTGTGTAAACAGTTCCACCATACAAATTTACTTTAAGTGATATAGTATCTCATGATACAGTTACAAAAAATTTTTATCAACAGGAGATTTGACTGACTTCAGGAGAATAAACACACAAGCAGATCCTTTCTGAGATTACAGCATTCAGATACTCTTGTGCTGATTATACTTCTATATCTTTCTCTTATTACCTTCTTATCTTTCACTTATTCTTCTCTTATTATCTAATCCACATTATAGGATGGCTGCCAAATGCCTGTCTGAAATAATCTATGATGACTGAATTATGCAGAATATAAAAAGGGGAACATCCTCTACTCTTAATCAATAGAAAACACAGAGACCTTTGAAATAGGCACAGCTTTCAGTGAAGAGCATCAATAGTGGACTAAGTTTAAAAAAAAGGAATGGGATGATCAGTTCTTCCATTTTTTTCCCAGTCTTTTCCCTTGTAAGACAGACAGAAAGGCCACAGGGGCAGTTATCCTCAATCCACAGTTGTCTCACTTCACACAATATGGCACACATGCCATTACGATCTACCTTGTGTCACAGAAGTCTCACAAGAAGGAAACAAGAGCAATTCATAAGAAGAACTTTTTGCTTTCCAAAGGACATTGTTGCAGCCGATTTACATGGCTGTATGGAAGAAAGATAGGACACCAGAAGAGGAGCCTCTCACATCAGAAGGAATTACAAGTAGCTCCAGAAAGAGTGAAATGGCTG
>JANHZU010001752.1:10166-38087 GCA_032468055.1 Acrochordus granulatus
TGGGAAGACTCCGGGAGGCAGTGCAAGACAGGGGGGCCTGGCGTAATGCAGTCCATGGGGTCGCAAAGAGTCGGACATGACTGCGTGACTGAACAACAACAACAACAACAATGGAAGTGGGTCGTCAGGTGTCTTGGAATTTCCATAGCACTAATAGAAGAGAATATTTGTAGCTCCAGGTTGAGCTGTGGGATTCTTGGTGCTCTCTGAGGACCCTACAATTTCTTAAGGGTAAGGGCAGTGTTAAAATGGGTTTTATCTACATTCCTGATCTCTTGATATTGCTGGAGTCTACTTGATGCCCTAGCTATTATCTCAGTTAACAAATAAGTTAGGTAGAATCTAGAAGTGAACAGTAGTTTAGTAGACTTTGAATTTGATTTTTGTTTCAAGCCACTCTGAATTTCATCTTGACTGTCATCCTAGTATAATATGATCAGATGTTTATTGGAAGAAGCTTGCTTGAAACAAAAATCAAAGTACTTTCCAATTGGAAAGTTAAAAGTAACTTAAAAAACAGATCTTTCTCAAAAGATAGGAGAACAGGTGTTCATCTCTTTTTACCTGTTATTTCTTTAGATACAGTACATTGTAAATCAGCCTTCTATAACGATTTCCATTTCCAGAAGCCACAGCCAGAATGACTACTTTAGCTGTGAATTTTGGAAAGGCAATTAATACCTGGAGGCCATTCATTCAGGGAAAGCTTGATTACACAGAGGAAGTAGCTGAAGCAGGGTTAGCTTAGAATTATTTCAAAAATTAGCCATGACAAACCTGTTACATTTTTATATTATGTACTGAATATGGTGATGTAATCAGTCTGCTGGATGAAGATACGGAAACTACCATCTTGAAATTATTTCCTCTGGTGAGTAAGTTTCAGCATCAGTTCTTTCAAAATAAATGTTTTGAAGTAATTCCATACGTGTGTATCATAAATGTCTCCATAACACATCACTTCCATATTATAATCTCTTAATAAATACCAAGGGTTGCTTTCATTCAAATGCACTTTAAATAAAATGAATTTGAACTATTACAATTCTCCTGGCCTGTCCCTCAAGGCACAAAACTCAGCAATGGCAACATGCCACAGTTACCTCAAGCCATTGTTGGTTTCTTCATCAGACGACAGCGCACCGTTGCAGACATTTCCAAAGGAACTGCTTGCCTTCAACTTGGTGGCCTCGCTATCTGGCGCCGTCTCCCGCTTTTTTCTCCTTCCAAAAAACTTTTTGAAAGGCTGAAATTTGCTGCCCTTTTTCTTATCTGCAGGTAACAAATCAAACACACACAAGGACTCGTCGTCATTTCATCTACAAACGTTCTGAGAAATAAAAACTCAGTTAAGAAGCCACCCAGAAACATGGAACTCCACACTGCAAGTCCAGTTGCAGGTCTGTCTAAATACGAGACATTAAAAGCACGCCTGCCTGTTGAGAAAAACCCTATCTTGGGAACAACAACCTGTCATTCATAAAAATGTTCATCTGGTAATGCTTCGGCGATCAAGAAGCGTCTTTTGAAAAATGAAGGAAGACGACCTTCAACAGTGAGGATGCTTCAGCACCTTAAACCTGAAAAAGGAACGGCTTCATTTCGATTGCTGTGGCATTAGGCTGACTTTCGTCCGCCTTGTTGAAGGAGGGGCAAGTACAACAAAAACTATCCCTTATAATGGGGCAAAAGAAAATTGCATTTCAACTGCAGATGGTGACAGTCGATAGCAAATGTTAATTCAGGTCTTGCTTTTGTGGATCAACATTATGCCTTGCCTTTATTTATGAGCACCTAGCAACTGCTATCTCACTATGGCACGGACACAGTGCAGCACTGAAGTATTTATGGCGCATTAGAACATCGACTCAATTCTCAGTCATTGGTTAGCATAAACGAAAGCTGTGCAGTGGGTAGGCTTGGGATTTAACTGAGTTTACTGGTCCTTTCCCTCTGGTTTCTGAAAGATCAAGTGGAGAGGAGGAGGCAACTGGCAATCCTGTCTGCAAATGAGTCTCTGTATAAAAAGCATGGGTCCTGGAGTTATTCTTTTTAATCCGTTCTAACTCAATTTATTACCTGAAAAATCAGAACTTCATCACAGCACATTATAAATACGTTCCTCAGCTTTGATAGAGACCATTATTGACCAAGTGGTGATTTTTCAAGTTCTCCTGCAACTCCTTGTTCATTATCTGCCAAAGGGGAGATATTTTGGATGCAGTGCAAACACATAGCAGCATCCAGCTTACTACTGTAGCCAGGACAGTGAAGTTCTTAACAAATCACAGTGGCTTACAATTTGGTATATTATTTTTTTTATCCAACTTTATTACCAATAAAATATAGCTGGAGAGGGAAAGGAAAAAGAGAGAGTGTGAATCACTCTGAGAACAATTACATTTAAAATAAATACATGTAATTAACAGCTGATATTTTAGTTTTATAACTGCAAACCAGAAAATATTGGGTTTATTCAAAGATCCAGTTAAAGTCAAACAAATGAACTATGTTTCATTTTTTAAAAAAATTAACACAAAATATGTTATTTTATACATTGTCAATTAGGGAGACTCTTAATGAAATTCAAGCTGGAAATGGAATTTGCAATCTAAGTACACCATTTTTCTTTTTTGCCTTACCCATAATTACACCACTAAAACTAAACTGCAACTGAAGCATCCAATTTCAAAACAAATTATACTTCATATGCTGCTAATACTGCATTACTCAAATAAACAGAGCACTTTAATGATATAATAGCTAAAACCACATTTCCATTTCATGGGTTAAAGTATCAATAAATTTATTTTTCACAGGAGATTGATTCAGAAAATACAATTTTAGGATCTGTATAAACGATTTGTCACTTTAATAGCTCTGGCTTGTTAATTTAATAGTTTTCTTGATGTTCAGACAGGAATGATAAAAGTCAAGAGGTCTCTTATGAAATGAATCCATCCATTTTGATTTAGCTTACTTTTTTTCCTCTCCTAAATTAATTTTAATCTATTTCCATATCTTTACTTTTTTAATGTTCCCAAATGTGCCTGCATTTATATGTACTCCTTCAAAAAGCATTTTATTCACGCTTTATTTTATTAAAGCATTCCTTTAAGATATATTTTTGTATCTTTTTTCTATTGTATACATTTCTGTAAATGTTTACTGACTACACTGAACTTTATTTTATGCACATCATAAATTTACTTATAATGTATGGATGTTTGAAAATGAATTGTGATGCAAAATTCAGAAAAGCACAGATTTTAGCATATTGTATTTCTGTAATATATAGAATCATTAAATGCCAATTTAAACCCAAACCTTTCTTCATATATTTATCCTCCTGTCTGAATTGTTCACTAGTTCTCACAGTTTTATTTCACATATTATCCTATTTTGTTGGCTTATATTTTAAAATACTTCTTCATAAAAGTATTTTAAAATACAGTATGTTAGAAATTTCCTTATTTTTCTGATCATTTTTTCAAGCATATATTTCTCTTATTATTTTAAAGTCTAAAATGTAAGTGCAAACATTCTTAATTTTTTTATTTAAAAAAAGCAAGAAAAAATAAGATTTAATGCATCTCCAAGCTTTGAGCCTTAAAACTTTGCTGTAAATTATTCTCATGTATTAAGAATGTGTCTTCATACAATCTCAGTTTAACGTTTTAAATAAGATAAAGACTAATTAAAGCTTCTTATCTGAATTACCCACCTTCCTCTCTTTCTCTGGTCATCTTGTCTGACTTCCCAACTAGTGGCGCTGTTAACTGAATTTAGATCATTATTTTAGAAGAGCATCTTCTCTCTCAAAGAGAGTATTCTAACATAAATATCTAAAACTAAACAGTGTGTGTAAATTTACTTTTAAAAGACAATTCAATTTCCATATTTTCACATGAAAAGACTGTACATTAAGTGGTACCATTTGTATGGTAAAAGTTAAATAACTAGAATAAAGGATATCAGTGAGTTTTTGAAAAATAAATAAATCTAAAGGACAACTTTCTAAAATAAACCACTGTCCTTTATCATAAAGGATGTATGGTACTGTACTCCTAAGTCAATAATCAGATATATTCCAGGTAACATTGAAAAAGCTAGTGGCAGAGCCTTCTTATGCAATAATTCTGGGAACAGTGATGCTGCTAAGGCAGAAATGCAAAATCTTATTAAGTAGAATGGGCATGGATACTATAAATGCTACAAAACTAACTTCTCATAACTTACAATAAGTGAACTGTGATTCATTACTATCTGAAAAGTTGCTCTTCTGAAATAATCTAAATTCAGTTAACAGTGCCACTAGTTGGGAAGTCAGTCAAGATGGCCAGAGAAAGAGCTGGCCTGAGTGTATTCCTACAAGTTTTACAAGAGCTAACAATAGAACTAATGCTATCAGAAAGCTAGTACTGTAGTAAAAGCAGATGAATGTCCTGGATGTGGCTAGGTGACAGCCACGGGCAAATTTTATAGGAACAACTTGTAAAATACCTTAGGTTGTCTACTGTGCACAAATTATATGTTGTTTTGTTGTTGCCAAAATATGTTGTCAAATTATATGCCATCTATTAATCTTCCCATCTTTGTGGATTTCATATTACTGTGGAAAATCATGTTGGAGTACCCGCACTTTGTTTTGATAACAGTAAGATCAATAGACACAGTATATGAAACACTACATGATTTGTATAATATGCTTCTCATTTTAGAGAAACTGAAGCTTAACTTTGGTTTTCTTGAACTATTGCAAAATAGAACACCATACGTAATTACTTCAAATTCAAAACAGCATCCAAGTATAAATTGCCAGGCCCTTCTATATTCTGGCCCCATGAGTTTGCTGGAGTTTGGCAAAAATGCTTCCATATTACAACATGAGCCTAAATATAACCCTGCTTCTTCTTTTACTTCCCACTCAGCAATCCTTATCAGAATGGCTAGAACAAAATGATGACTACAATCCTAATAGATGAAAATGTTTAAATTGCTCATATATGGCTACTTGATCCCAAGGGACCAATGCAATTTTGCAGGTACTGTTTATATAATTAAGAATCTTGTTCGAGTACCTTTTTGTCTTTCTATGGAAATGTTTCTAATAGTGCTGATTAAAAAAACTATTGAACATCTGGGAGAAAAATAATCTTTTTTCCTTTTTTTTTAGGTTGACATGCTCAAAGATTTTAATAAAAATCAAAGATTTTCAAAAACAACCATGTTTCACCATCTGCAATTTCCCCAATATTTGTTTCTGTTCTCTATTTAATGCTGATTATTAATTCTGTTTTGTTATTAACTCTGCTCTACTTTGGCCACATAATGCACAGAGAGGACTCATTGGAGAAGACCATGATGCTGGGAAAGATTGAAGGGAAGAGGAGAAGATGTGATGTGGTTCTTGGGGGTCACGGAAAGTCAGACACGACCGAGCGATTGAACAACAACAAACGAACTCTGCTGTTGTCAAAAAGGAGAAGGGAAGAGAAAAAATAAAAAATGAACATTTTAATCCTTCTGTACCTAAACACAGGCATTAAAATAATAAAGGCAAGTCTTGAAATAAACTTAAAAGCATTTTAAAACAGCTCATGAAGTGTACAGATAGTCCTCACTTAAGAACTGTCCTGTATACTTCATGGTTCAAAGACAATAATTTATAAAGCAAATAGATAAAAGCAAACTTTTTGTTGCAAAAGTAGCTGATTTTTGCTTTGAACGCTAATTGACCTAATTAGTTAGTTAGTTTATATGTCACTCCATTTTCAAAGATTCCAAGTGGCTTACAAACAACAACATAAAATTAAAAGAAAAAATCAGAAAAATAAGGTCCTGATGTGTCATCATTTTGGCCACAGAATCTTCAAATATTCTTCCTAAACAGCTCTCAGAAGGGTCAAGTTTTCATGGCTGTTCAAAAGTAGAATAGTCAGAGGGTAATCTGAATAACTGAGGCAGCTGATCCAGAAGCAGCTGGCAACTAGGGAGAAAGCTCAAACTGTAAAGGGTAAAGGGTATTTCCTGTAAAGGGTATTCCATCAGATCTGAGATCCTCAGGAAGCCCCCTCTGCTCCATTTTACCAGATGGGCAGACTTGGAGAAGACAGTCTTAAGATATTTAGACCCTAACCCATTGATGGCTTGAACAACTACCTCAAATCGTATCCAGAAGCTGACAAGCCATTAGTAGAGCACTTGGAATAAAGGCATTACATGGGTAAACCTGTTTTGGATGCTGATGTTGAACTAGTTGAAGCTTCCATGTGACCTTTAAAGGTTGTCCTTATTGGTTGGGAAGAAAGAAGCACTGTAGACCTGATGGTTATAATAATCTGGTACATTCAACAGCCAGAATAGAACACTCCAGCCTTGCTCCATTTCAGATGTGGAATTGGAAGACTTGGATGATTGTCTCATTGTCTGGATGAACTCTAAATATAACCCTGCTTCTTCTTTTACTTCCCACTCAGCAATCCTTATCAGAATGGCTAGAACAAAACGATGTCTACAATCCTAATAGATGAAAATGTTCAAATTGCTCATATATGGCTATTTGATCCCAAGGGACCAATGCAATTTTGCAGGTACTAAAATTATTTTAATCATCATTTCTGGAAAGGGAAATTTTATTTTTAAATACATTTTATGACTAAAATTATGGTGAAAAAAATTGAAATTCCTTTCTCTTTTTTCAATGTATGAAGAACATTAGATTACTGTTGAAAAGCTTTGTTAAGAATGCTGGGAAAAAATCCTTTTATGTTCAGGAGGACTGCACATTTCCAAATGTCATATTCCCCCAACAAAACTTGAGAAAAAAGTCAAGAATCCATATTAAGCGACAACAGATGGTATATAGAAAGATCTATTTAATATTAAAGTTGCTGCATTCTGAAAGCCAGCATTACCTTTCTACACTATTCCTGTTTACATACAAACTGGCAACATGTCAATTGTAAATAACATTTCAGATATATTTAGGAGGAGGAACAATGTATTCAAAACTTTCTATCAATATTTCAGACCAGAATTTTTTTCTTAAAACCAAGTGATTTTTAATTTTCTAATACAGCAAGGAATTTCATTATTATGAAACTGCCACCCAGTTGTAGAACTCCCTGGAGAACATAAGATATGAATGAAATGTACATGTCATGCCATTACATGTAAAGCAATCAATTTCATGATGCAAAGCAACTTAGCATAATGGATTTTTTTGCTGGACAAATCCCTGCAATTTTCTTGGTAAAGTTTTTCAGAAGTGGTTTGCCATTTCCTCCTTCCTAGGGCTAAGAGACAGTGAGTGGCCCAAGGTCATGCCTAAGATGGTACTAGAACTCTGGTCTCCTGGTTTCTAGTCTGATGCCCTAACCACTACATCAAACTGGCTCTCTAGCATAATATTATGTTCTATAACTAGACAGAATTTTGACCTCTTCATGGAAAAGCAAACTCTAGAGTTTAAAAAGGGGTTGTACAAGAACTCCTGATAGGTCTCCTCCACATATGTCATTCAAATAACATCAACTTGCTCAGGACATCTAGTACGGAAGCCTACAGAAGGAAATGTTTTGTATGCATTGGTTCCATGCAAGCAAGGAGAAGTTCTAGAAAGCTAAAATTAAAAAAGTGACATATGTTTAATCTTGGAAAAGAGCAATAGAGAGTCTGAATTTTAAATCTGAACCAGGCCTACATAAATAATCCATATATCCATGCTGTAGTGGCAATGTGAATTTTATTTTATACAACCCTCCAGCCATTAGAATTTGTTAATTAGAATCTGATAGGCAAAAATATTTAAAAAATGATGTCCACCTCTTATGTTTTTATATTCTAGGTAGTCCATAACTATGGTTAGATATGAATGGCCATGCTATGTTTCACCCACTTGATTTCATTAAAAAATATAGTCTTCCTTATTTTACCCTTACTAAAATGCCAGAGAAAACAGAGAAGCTCTCTATATGCACATATATAAAAATAAAAGTGCCAGAAATAAAGCACCTTCCAAAAGCTTATTAAATGTATTAGTAATCATTTGTCATATCTGCAGGGGGTGAAAAGAAAAAACAGCACTTTATCTGTTTCCTTAAAAAGTAAATGTCTCATTTTCTTTAGCTTTGCTATAGATTTTGTTCCTGATCAGACAAGTATCAGGCTTACAAACCTGAAGTTTTATTGTCCCTGTGATCCAGAAAAATTGTATTTTTCCTCACTGCTATTTTCTGCACAAAAATGACGTATCTAGGTTCAGTTGCATTGGCAAGAATTGGTAAGTGATCTGCTGTTAGCCTGTCATTAATAAGGCAGTGTCGTTGGTCTACTCTAAAACAAGTGTCAAAGCCTTCACTTTGATAAATGAACTGTTAACATAAAAGACAAAAGTTGCTCTGCACATGATCTATGAAACAAATTACCAAAATGTTTCCAGAATGCTTTATTTACAGTGGTATAACTGTAAAAAGTAAATATTGGTGCAGTGCATAAT
This sequence comes from Acrochordus granulatus, assembly GCA_032468055.1. Classification (NCBI taxonomy): domain Eukaryota; kingdom Metazoa; phylum Chordata; class Lepidosauria; order Squamata; family Acrochordidae; genus Acrochordus; species Acrochordus granulatus. Next base: position 18,667 of record JANHZU010001752.1, read on the forward strand.
GATAACCTCCTTTTGTGGCTTTACAACAAAAGCAAAATTTTGGTTAATACATCAATCACATCAATACCAAAGCAGTTTACTTGCTTGTTTTCCATGTTTTATTTAACACCCAACATAATCAATAACATGGGAGATCGCATTTGCTATCATTCAACATGTTGGCTGTTCTAAAAAAAATTTTTTTTTGCCAGCAGTGTTGCTTTTGGAATTTAATTAAAAACAGCATTAGGATTTTGCATACTATTGTAACCTGCTTAATCAAGAGCAAAATGTAATCCTCTAATATACACTTTCATTCTGTTAATATTTGCAAGATTAAAGAAGAGGAACCCAGCAAAGGATATAAAATTCTTCAGAACTCATTATAAAGGAATATTTGATCTGGATACACACAGTCCCAGACACTCAGCTGCATCCTTGTGATGCACAAATGAAGATTTCTTCTATTCCATTATCTACCTTGTTTTCCAATTTCCATCAAAGCCTCTCTTTTTTTTGGTGTTTTGTTTAAACAAAAAATGCAACCTATTGATTTCTTCAAAATGCAGTGATTTAGACCAGCAGGTTATTTTTACTAAAACTTAGCTGGACACTATCTAACTGGCATGATACAACCTTGACAGAAAAAAAAATTAATAGGCATAGAGGAATTTCTCTTCAAATCGTGTAAGTGCTTATGTTACCATCAACAGTTCTCCAAAGCCACAGGCACTCAGTAATAAAATAAGGACTAAATTATTTTCTTAGTGGTTTTCCTAAATATTTTTCCACCTCCCTCCTTCTCTCCCCCACCTTTCTCTTTTCCTCTAATAAGTTAAGGTTATCTAAACCAATTGATGGGTTTCTCTCTCGGAAAAAAGACAGGATTAAATCTGTCTTTATCAGGCAAATGACAAGTAAATACTGCTCTGATGGTTGATGATACTGTTCCTGCTGTTAAAATGCTAAGATTATTTTCTATACACAATGAATTATTTCAACTGATGGACATTTTGTAAAAAAATGCCCAATATGTCATTGAAGTCTACTGAACATGGTGAAGCTATGTTACCTTTCCAGTTACTTTCCAGTTGGAGAACTGTTGATTGTTGGTTGTCTACTTTCCACAAAGGCAAAGGAGGGGAAAAAATAAGACAACTCTGCAACAAGATATAAATCTAACACATAAAAGATTTTAGCAATATATTTTTCCTTAGCATTTCATTTAAAATATTTAAAAATTTGCAAACTTAATAGTTCTTAACTAGAGAAACTTGAAGGCAAAAGGCTAGAAGTTGCAGGGAAAGAGTTGATTAGGAAAATGTTGGAGAAATATGACAAAATCATATACCATCTATGCAACTACAGTACTGAAAGATAATGTTTGTAGGGCTGTGCAAAATTAGAAGCAGTGCCTTGCCTTGATAGTACTTCCAATGAAATGACACAGGAGATGCCAAGATGCACAGAAAGCTGTTACCTTCCCACCGCTTTAGGTGGTCCCTATTTATCTATTTGCATTTTGCATGCATTCGAACTGCGAGGTTGCCAGGAACTGGAGCAAATAATGGGAGCTCACCCCATTATGCACTGCCTGGGTCTTGAACTTGGGCTGCTGACCTTCCAGCTAGGAGACTGCCCAGTGACTTAACTGCTAGGCCACCACGACTCCTTGTCAAAAAGTCAAGATGGCCACTGAGACAGTCCAAATAAAGCTCTCTCCATTTTTTATCTGTATCGCACATAAGAAATGGATAGTGCATGCGCATAAAAATAGATGGAGCTTTGATTGTGCCATTGTGATCTCTATCCTTAGCTTTTTGACTATACCCTGTGGATACCCCAGGAGCCTCACTTCAAATCTGCTTTGTGAGACAATGCATAGCTTGCGAAGTGTAAAGGAAAGTTGTATTGCTTTGTTTGGTATATCACTGTACCAAGCATGCAAGCAGAGAAATCTTTTCAGCTCTGTAAGTTGGGTGTGCTTTAAAAAGGTGAATAATCTTGCCTGTATGACATGAAATGCCCCACTGATGTAAATTAGGACCAGCTGTACAGTGTTAGTGGCTAATGATTATTAAAAGCAAGTGGATCAAACTCAAACTCTCTGAGCATCCTCATCTTTGTTTAAAGCTTGAGGATTTAGGATATTTCTTCAGCACTAGTCAGTACTGTATTGTTAATATGTTTAAGATGTCAAATGTAACAGAGAAGAAAAATTAGTATTATTTCCCATAGTGTAGTAAAAATAACTTTCCTCTTGCACAAAGAAAGAAAAGATTGCCAGATCAAAATAACCTGAATAATTTGCTTTGTATTCTCCTAGCACTTGTACTCCCCCGTCCACTTTAGAAGCAGAGGCATCATTATAATTCTGATCTATAGAGCAAGAAGCCAAAGGATCACTGATGCCTCTGAAACAAAGAGAGTAATTTTGGGTTCCCAGTCATTCAGAGGTCATTTTAAGATTATCATTCTTCAGTTGCTGAAGAATGTGGGTGCAAATCAGATACCTGGTCCTCTGAGCTGCAGAAATTGAAAGCCCCAGAGATCTGTAGCAGATCTTCCGTTACATAGTCCCCAAAACTTATGAGTTTGGAAGAACAGGATTAAAACAAGAATTTAGCAGCCCAAGGAAGGATAGAGGGACAGGTAAAGAAAACACTGAACCTTGAAATGCTACAAAATGCTTAAGACCCCATCATAAAACAAGGCAGAGCTGGAATTTTCTTGGTATGAGGAGTTTTGGTCAGTTTTTGAAAACAGCAATAAGCCTTCTGGCTGTAGGATACCCAACCTTTATAATACCAGGAGAACAAAATCTTAAGGATTTAACAATTATATGCTAGGCAAGCATATAATTTGCAAATAAATTAGAGTTACTTGCTTCAGTATGATGGAAAAATGCTTTTAAGTCCTATCACTGAGGATTTCAGGACTGAATGTATTCTATCAATTACACAACACTCATTGCAAACCAGTACAGTCACATTGCAAGCAAGAAGCAGATCTCGTTGCTCTGGCACTCCAGGAAACCAATTTTCCTCTCTATTGTGCCTCCATATCTAATAAAACATGCATGACAATGTGTTTCTCTTCGACTCCTTAGTGAGCCTGCCTGTCTGCCTGGTCTCTTTGCTCATGTTTTATAGTCATTCAACCGGTCACAACAAGGTTTTGAAGACATCTGTGACCTGCAATCCGTGAGAACCAAGCAAAGAAGTGCTGTTGGAACCACTTGCAAATCAGAGGCATTGCAATGTGGCAGAGTTACCTGCCGAAGAATAGCAATCCATAAATAGGGAATGATTAAAACATAGATTGTATGCAAAAGTTCTCAGAGTCAAACCTAAATATCTCCTGATAGAAAAGAACTACGTAGCAAGGCTGAGAAAGATTTAGCATTGCAAATCAGCAGATATTTCATCTACTTCTACTAGTTGGGTATTCAGGGTTTTGCAAATTAATGGCTGATTTTAAATAGGGAATGTTTTCTTTTTGCTGTTTTTCACTAATGGGCCCAGCTATGAACAATGGCATGGGGGTGAAGCTCTGTCCCTTACGTGGGTTACAAATGTGACCCACTTAAAAAGGGATGGGAATTTAATCATGCTGCTGTGGCTGCCATCTTGATTTTTTTGACACCTCCCCCCCAGACACCCCTGATGCAACACCCAATATACCAGAATTTATCAGACTTCATCTCCTATCCTCCAAAAAGCTTTCTCTCTGGATAATAACCTGGTATTTATAATGTATTAATATTAACGGTATAATTATAATGTTACAACATTAATGTTTAATGTTACAACATTAATGTTAAAAGGATCAACATTCCCAATCCTTGGACTGCCCTTGGGAGCCAAAAATGGAGACTATCAGTTCAGAGTTTAGGAGATGCAGTTACCATTAGATCTAGAGATCACCAATCACTCTAGATGAATGATTAGTGGGATTTACCATGCGGCGTTTTTTTAGCTCCCATAATCTTAGCATACCTTGATCAACTTTGTGATGGATTATTGGAGATTTCTTTATCTTCTTCCCTAAGCAAACCTGCACCCTGAAAATTGAATAACTTATCCAGTAAAGAGTTCCACATTATATTTATCATCTTTTAAGATGGTCTATCAGAATAGGTTGTACCACATGCTCAAGAAGTCACTGTATCTCTTCATTTATATTGCCTGGAATTTCTCTGATGAAAGGTTTGATCCTAAGGTTAGGCACTTGAACAGTTATTGCCTTTTGCAAATGTTGGATCTCAATGTCTAAGCAATGCATTATTTGGATAGGAAATTGCAAAGCATTGGTAAAATTAAAACAGAAAATGACAAGACATGTTCTTGGGCATTGTCTCAATTTGCAAAGTATCTTCATCTGCAATCCTATATTCCTTGAAGAATAAACTTCAGTGAAAACTGAAGAAGGATTACTTTTGGTTAAACGTGTACTACCTGTATAGAACCTTTATCTGTCACAAAACAATAGTTGTATAATGCAAACATTGTTACAAAAAGGTAGGGTCCAGCAATTGTATAGCAACACTTGGATCTAATCAAAAACGTAACATTTGTTTTTATAGCAGAATTAATCAACAGACTGAATTAATGTGCAACTGGCATCTTTTAAAACATTGACACAGACATTTCCAGAACAGGTCTTCTAGTTGCTGAGAAACAGCTAGTAGAAGAGTCTTGAAATAACACTGATAACGCTGAGATCCCCTTCCACATTCCGCAGCCATGGAGATTAAACAGATTATTGAAAAGAACAGAAAATATTAGTTGTACATCAGATACAGTTTTACAGCCAATGAAATTACCTGTATGTGTTAAAATTCTTCCATCAGTGTGCAAATAACTGCAGTTATTATTAATGGAAGCAAAGTCAAATGGAAAATAAATTCATCCTATTGAGTCCATATATGGGTTTAATTTATGTATTTACTTAAAAAAAGAGATGAAAACCAATCAGAGCCAAGATACACAAATAAAAATCACAGCAAATTATATCTTCATCCATCGTTTGCTTGAGATATCAAAATCAAGCACACATCTCTTCTATTACTACACTACTTTCAAGTCTGAGATCATTTTCTGCTTCTTAATTCAAAGAATAAGGCTTTCTACTTACAAGGTTTCTTAAGCAAATTGATCATTCTGGACTATAGCAAGCCAAGGACAGAAAACAATTTTTCTTCTTTTGACCCTCTTCAAAAGAATAACTGAATCTATGAAATCACGGATGGAAAATTTTATTCCCAAAGTGCTTAAAGGAATATTTGAAAGCAAATGAAGTTTGTGTGGGCACAGCCTGGTGGATCTCGTTGAAAATACATGGTCTATATTTGGGTTTGGAAAGAAAAAAGGAGGGGAAAAGAGAAAGAAAAAGCCACCCACAAATGTCTTTGAAAAAGAAAGAAGCTTCTGGGAGAAATTGTTCTTGTTTAGGAAAAATTAGTTAAAAGTGTGCTCAAATTATGGGCAATATATGATGGGGAAATTGGAGGAGGGCTTAATTGCCTACACAAGCCCTAACCACTCTCCTCCCTTCACTATTTAGTCAGACCATGATCTATCCAGAGACTGTGGAGACTCGCTAGGAGACATGCTCCAAAATTAAAGTAGTTGGAGATGGCTGCTCCTCACCAGCCCTAACCTGACATAATATGAAAACGGAAAGGCCTAAATTCCCACAAATATTTGCAATTCATTGCTTGATGATCTTAGAACAGTCTCTTAACCACTGATGAAAGGGGTATATCGTATGTATGCTTGTTTGTGTCAAAAAACTTCAGATCAGTGTTTCTCAAACTTGGTGGCTTTAAGATGTATGGACTTCAATTCCCAGAATTTCCCAGCCAGCATGCTAGCTGATCCAAGTCCTGTCCTAGATGATCAAAGTCCCGTTCTAGATGGTCAAAGTCCCGCCCCAGATGATCCAAGTCTCGTTCTAGATGATCAAAGTCCCATTCTAGATGATCCAAGTCCTGTCCTAGATGATCCAAGTCCCGCTCTAGATGAGTCCCATTCTAGATGGTCAAAGTCCCGTTTTAGATGATCAAAGTCCCATTCTAGATGATCCAAGTCCTGTCCTAGATGATCCAAGTCTCGTTCTAGATGATCAAAGTCCTGTTCTAGATGGTCAAAGCTCTACTCCCTTTTCACATAAAACATTAGATTAGGGCTTCAAAATGGTCACCTTGATCTTTTTTACCTTTTCTAAGCTTCTAGATGAAAAACATGTCTCTGTATTCGTAAAAAAAATGCCTGCTGTGAAAATGGCACCCAGAGTTTCTTTCACCACTTGCATTACTATAGAGAGATTTACAGATTACAATGAGCCTAACCTGAGTTGTTTCTTTGGTAGTTTATGTGATGGAGGAAGCCAGCTGCTCTGTAAACCAGTTTATGGCTGATCACTGTATGTAAACATGGTCACTCTGATTTATTCCAAAAACCTGAGTAAAACACAAGCCATAGCTTAGTGCTAAAGGTGGTAACACATTTCATCCTCACGTTTTTAAGTTTCCAGCAGCAAGTTGACGTAGAGGCAAATATATATTCTGTCTTACACAATCAAGCCATAAGATGCTGTGGATATCTTTGAGGAGAAGGGGAAAACAAAGAAAAAAGCTGTCATTTTAGTGAAAATCTTGTGTTTCCTCAAGCCTTTGTTTTTCCGACAATGACTCATGTTCCTGAAACATATTTCAAGTACCCTGCTCTTTGAAAAGCCAAAAAAGTAGCTGCTGCTTAGAAAACAAACAGGAAATTAAGATGCTCAGCCACCTTTTATATTAATCTGCACTCTGTTTGTGTGTGTGTGTGTGTGTAATGGAGCTGGGAAGGCATTTGATAAGTGGAATAAAATTTCCTACCAATCACTTGTGAACTGAAGCCATTTTCTGTGTAACTTCTTACTCTAGTCACCTTCACTGGAAACTTTGCAGGAATGAACTAGAGATGAAAAATCTTCCCATATGTTCTCTTTGTCTATACCATCATTTATCTTCCTAAGGAGAAGATTATTTTGCCAGGTGGTTTCCTGGAGGTTTTCGTACAATTTTCCAAGCTATGGGCTGAGCAAAACCTATTGATTTTCAGTTACTGAGTGCAGCTTTGTGTAGATGACCACAGAAAGCCCAGGGCACGCATAGGGCACCTAGACTGCATAAAATGGGTTAGATTCCAGGGGATCCATTCTTACACATCTCCCAAACTTACTTGCCCACAGTTAAGTTATCCAGCCAATCCAATTTTCCAGATGTTGAAAGATGCACCAAATCTGCATCTGGGGAAGTCACTTAATCTATTACCACAATCATTACGTAAGTATTATTGTCAAAACCTTCAGAATGTTTTTATAGTGCTTTATAGTGGAATCTTTGAGTCCTGTTTATCCATCTCTTTCTCTCTCCCTTTCTTCCATGATATCTGTCTCCTCACCACAACACAAATAATTTTTTCTTCCAGGAAAAACAAACAAACAACGAGTCCAATTTTGGTTGGCTGGCCTGTTAGTGAAAGGGCAGATGGTCTTTTAGATAACCTGGTCCCCAAGCCACACAGAGCTTCCTAGATTGCAATCAAGCATGTTGAATTTGCTGAGAAATAGTCCAGTAGCCAATGGCATAAATATGCTCCATACTCCCAAACTCAGTTAGCAGTCATGCACCTCTGTTTGGTATTAATTGCAGTTTGCTAGCAACTCCAGACACAGCACACTGCAAATGTCTAGACAAAGTGTTCTCTGAATTTTGATGAGGATGGTCAGGCTGACATCTCCAGCCAGTACACACATCTCCAGCACACCTCCCCCCTGTTACAGCTCTCTTTTTTTAATGTTTGGCTTTTAACTGCACTCCATTGGTTTGCTGTTTTTAAGTTTGTATGCCACCCAGAGTTAATCATGTTGGGCAGCCTTAGAAATCTTACATTCTAAGTATAAATGAATAAGTATGTTGCACCACAGGAGTCATGTAAGCATTTGGAATCAAAGATCTAACAGCTTTCCAAAGGTAAGATAATTTATCACAGTCATAGACCAGCTCAAAAACAAAAATAATAGTGTGAACAGAAAATAAAAATCATAGCAAAACCCAATAATTATAAAATTGGTATGGTATAGTTATGATGTATTTTACAAATGGCAAAACAAAACCTAGTCATGTTAAATGAGATCACATTGATCAAATAATAGCAACTGTACATAAAATAGATCTGGGTGGTCTCAAAATCTGATTAGAAAAGAGAGATTAGTACAACTGGCTATACTGGCTAAACTGGCATACTTGTAATAGGAGCAATATAACAAGACAAGAGTAGGTGCTTCAGGGACCAGATGAATCATAAGCAAAGTCTTTGTTCAAATGAGATACCCATAATTTCCCCTTGAGAACAGCTGTTGAAAGCATGACAACTTGCTGCAGTTAGGGCTCTTCTGAATCTGGGAGTTATTGGTTTAGATACTTAGTCAGCTTGAAAAAAGATGAATGGCTTCCCATTACCGCATCTTTGTAGCTTATGCACCCTCTTTAATTCATTAATTATACAAAACCTGACTCAGCTAAGTTTGGCAGGAAAAAAACAGTTTTAATTGCTTTGTACAAATGCTACATGACTGTTTATAGAAGCATTAATTGACCATCATGCTAATTAAGCACGCATAATAGGTTACTAAGATATACAAAAGCCTAACGCATCTGCAGAAAAGGGGAACTTGTGACCATCTACATCTGGAGTCCCCACTGTGATTCCCACCATATGTCCATAGTGTTTCTCCTTGAACCTATCAAATTAATCTTAAATCTGATATATACAGTCTGAAAAATGCCTCCTGACTCAAAATGGCTTACAGCTTACTAAAAATAGAAACTCATGCCTAAGGGTATACATAGGAACACATAGTTCCCTAACAGGAAAAATTTGCATCAATAAAGGAGTCAGACAAGGGTATATACTGGCTCCCATTCTGTTCAACCTATATATCAATGACATCCCAAGGGCTCTTCGCTCTACCTACACACTTATGCCTAATGTCGAAAATAAACACTTAAACATCCTGCTTTATGTAGATGACATGGTACTGATGTTGTATACCCAGATAGGGGTGAGAAGATTTCTGTGCAGTTTCAGTTAATACTGTGCACTCAACTACCTAAACATCAATAAGTCTAAAACCAAGGTAGTTGTCTTTGGAAAGAGAAAGACTAGGTATAATTGGAGCCTGGATAGGGAATGTATGGATCAAGTTAAATCCTATCTAAACTTAGGACTTGTTTTCACAGAAATGGGTTCCTGGCTCCCACATTTTAAGAGGACTTCTTTAAGGGCTACAGCATGTGCTAACACCATAAGACACCTTACCAACCATGTTACCCAGGTTCCCTAGTCCCAATCATAAAAGTGTACAACAGCAAAATAATACCAAAATAATATACCCCCTTACTGGAACAGATATGATCTACTTTTCTGAAATGTATCCTGGGGGTGGATAAATCTACACCAGCTCCAGCAGTAAGGGCAGAGCTGGGCATACCTTGTATACAAAGCTACTTAGCACTTAAAGTATTTGATTATTGGCTGAAAGTCCTATCCATAGACCCAGATAAACTACCCAAGAACAGTTACATAATAAGCAACCTCACCCTTGGGCTACCAATTAACAATCATCACTTCTCAATATGGATTCTCCACCAAATTTTTAGTTTAATCAGATCTAAAGGCCAAAGAAGTTTTCAACGAAAGAGTCCTTGATGTGGCTGCCCAAGATGATATTGCAGCACTTAAATGTGTCAGGTCTCTGAAGTGGTTGGCTCAACACAAATCATTTTTCCAATTAGAAAAATACCTAACAACTTACATGCCTCAACATCTCAGAAGAGCTTTCTCCAGAGCTCGCTTTGAACAACTGGACCCAATGGAAAGACATGGGAGGTTTCATGGTATTCCAACTGAAAAAAGACTGTGTATTTGTGGAGCTCCAGCCACTGAAGAATACACATTCTTGTTGACTGAAAATTATATTCTTCAGAAAGGGCCTTCTACCTAGACCCTTATTTAAAAACTAAAAAAACCTGTGGCACCCAAGAGAAACAGTCTTATTTATTACAGGGAATAAACCCGCATATTACCAATAAGACTGCACTTTTCATTTCAAAGGCCAATTCAAAGAGAACAGAATACCTAGATTAGATTGGGATCAACTGTAGGGATGATAATCTGTTGTGAAGTTTTGTTTTGCCTCTTTTTGTTGAATTTATCTGCAGTTTGTATTGGTTTTATGTGTTCCATATGGTCAATTGACTTTTACTCACTTGTCTTAGAAACATTCTAGCCATGGTTTGTTGAACAAGCCATATTCTTTGCACATATTACTGAGTTCCAGTCGTTAACGATGCTGGCACACATCATACTAAGTCAGAAAGCAAGCAGATCCCATTCTAATTATTCTTACGTGTGATCTAGGTTTCTAATCTCTTAATTTGGATTTACTGGCCTTTAGGACTTTTAACTACTTCTTGAACTGAACCTGTGATGTATATTTTTGTTGTTTTATTAGAACAAACTATGTACAGTAGTACCTGCCAGCCAAAGTTGGTTACAAACCTGAGCTGCAAAACCCAGATAATCACTAGATGGCAGCAGCATGTTAAAGTTTTCCAGATCCTTTTGGCGCCATCTAGTGTTATTCAGATATTTGCACTCTAGATCTGATAGCCCCAGTTAAGAACACCAAAGACCACCAAGGAAATCTGAAGTTACAGCCTTGTAGGACACCAGCCTTCAGTGAAGATACCTACTCAGCAGAGCTGTATTTCCATGGACTTTTAAGAAACTTGACCAAACACTCCACATGTCTGTATTAGTGCAGATAAATACTACCAAGAGAAACTAAGCAAATTTACCAAAAGTGTGAAAAAAGATCATCACCTTTATTGGTTAGAAGCAAATAAAGCATAAAGCTATTGGCACTCTTATAAGGAAGTCTATGCAAAGAACACCATCTGGATTTTCAAAGCTGGCTGCTCTTCAAATATGATCTCATTTCTTATTCTTGCAATCTCTTTTTCACATTCCTGCTGCTTTTATAATATTAGGAAACTCAACAAAAATTAAAGATTACATCACCATCACCACTACCATCATCGAGATTTCTTACAGCTATCCGACTGCAAAAGACTCTGGGCAGCTTAGAACATTTTGTCATCATACACAGAGATGAGGTGCAGAGTTTCCATAATTTGCTCAATTGTGTGTTTCTGCATATACAGTTTACAATGGAGGAGGAAACTGAATAGAAGCTCCTTTTCCTTGATGTGTTTGTTAGTAGGCAGCCAGTTGCAGCAAAAGGCAACAAGCACCAGATCCTTTGCTTTGACAGCAATCATCCACTAGCCCATAAAAAAGTTGTGTGAGAACATTGTGTGGGAAACTACAAGCTCATTGCAGTACCCATGAAGCCAGAGGACAGGAGGCACGTTATCTGAATTACCAATTCCAACAGAATGATTGCCCATGTGTTTTATTACCTGCTTTTTAAGATGCAGTTATGGAAAGGAGATAAGAGGAGTTATGGAAAGGAGTTCCAGTTATGGAAAGGAGATAAGAGCTAAGAGAGAGTAAAGCCCAAGCACTGGCATGTACAGTGGTACCTCACAAGGTGACTAACTCACAAGACATGAAACTCATAAGACAACCAAAAAATTTAATAAAATTTATTCTGCTAGATGAGCAACTACTCACACAAGAAAGCTTCGCGCCATACCTTGCGCGTCATCTGTCAGCATGCTCTGTATTTCCCATTCAGGAAATGCCTCATGGCTTACTCCATTACAATATGGGCGGTAGCGCACGCGTTCTGCCTACGCTGCCATGTAGCTTACTCCGTTACTGTGCGTGTGACTGATCTTGCCAGAATGTATGGGAGGTCGATGTTCCTGATCACAATGAGCACCGCGCAATGAGGTCACATGGGAAATCTCACAATGGAGCCCTCCTCTCTCGCTGCATAAATTAAGTGAAAGGCATTCAAGAGATGGGACTCCCGAGACTTCAGACTCCAGATTCTCCCTCCAGGACGTCCCCTCCTGCTCCTCTCCTCTCTCTCTCCCCAGGGGCGGATGAGGAAGCGGGGGCAGCGAGAGAGGGATGTGGGGCGAGAGGTGAGGTGAGGCAAGTGGCAGCGGAGAAGGAGGAGGAGGGTAGCGAGAGAGGGATACAGGCAAGTGCCGAGACAAAGCCAACCCAGGACGCCTCGTGGGAAGGTGCAGCGCATGGCAAAGCGAGGCGGAAGAAGCACGTACGGCACTGCGTGGCCCCAGGATTGCCGGCAGCTGAGCCCCTCCGGCTGCCAGCCTTTTCAAGGCAAGTGCTGGAGGGGCAATCCTGGGACCAGGCTACGCTGTGGTAGGTTCTACTAACACATTAATCCTTGGGAACAATAAGGTTTGGAACCTGATTTGACAGTACCTCCAAATAGCTATGAAACCAAGTGAACAACTGACCATGCTATGTAGCCAGACTGCATTGCTTTAATCATTGTTTAAACTTTGAGCCAATCATGACTATTGTGGTGCTCAGTAATTTGTATATTTTCCTCTCTCTAGATATGAAACTAAAGGGTCAAGTTGTTAAAGTTACTGAAGCATTTTTATGAGTTTCCATATTGCCTTGTCGGCTGGTTTCAATATTATTTTACTTGTTTAGTATGTTCCAGTTAGCTGTCTTGGGCTTCTTCCTCTGAAGAAAAGGAAGTTACAGACATCAAAATGATAATGAAAAGTGAATAACTGCGCAAATCCTCATACTAATCACTTTTAGCTCACCAAGCGTGGTTTTATCATGGAACATTACACTCTGGGAAGGGAGCTATGCTCCTCCTCCAATCTCTATGTATTGTTTGAAAAAGAGAAAAACGAGAGTTTGATTTTTTCATTACAGCTTCAGAAACATTCCAAATCTGCAATTAATGAATATATACAACAAGATCTACATGGGCACAGAGACCACAGCCAGAATGATATCTAAGTGCAGTTTTCAGTTCTCCAGGTAGTGGTATTCATATTCCTTGTTAATCATGGAGCATCAGTCTGGTTTTCGGTTGGTAAATGTCTCCATATTTCACTTAGCTTATATTTTGATCTCTGTCTTCCAAAACAGAAGCCAAGTAGACCAAAAGTGTCTTGAAGTCTGCCCTTTAGAGACATGTTGGAACAAAAATATAGGTGAACAGGCATTACTGAATTAAACAGTAATCCTCACAGAATTAAATGTATACTCTGAGTTAATAGAGGAACTCAAAAGGCATTTAATCCCTTCTCTCATATTAAAAAATATAATTTGGCATGATTTGGAAGAGCTTCTAAAGTTCCATTTAAAAACTTTTGGGAATGTAATCCTGGGATGCAAGTTGTGTTTTTTGTGTTCTAGATGTCTCAACTATGGACAGCTTTATGAATTTTAGGTGTTAAGATATGAAGAAAGGTAAGTCTCAATAAGACCAATGGTTTGTTAGCCCAGAATTATCATTACTAAATAACAGCAGCTTTTTTAGGAGAAAGGCATTTTATACAGCATGGCAAAGTTTATGGAAATATGGTTCTACCACTAATGCAAAGAGGACATTAATTTCTATAATAGGGATCATCATACAATCACATATCTTACAGTTGCCAAGGTTGGATACCCCTGTTCTACAATAAGCAGCTCCCAGGTTGTTCTGCCTATTGTTGAAGGACCCCTGGCTAATTTTGAAATATTAAGCATGGTGAAACCTAATTAGGGCTTGGGCAGGAACCATCAGGGAGTCACAGGGCTGTAAGCTAAAACGCATTAAGATTCATTTTCAAATGGAAATGGTTATTTCCCTTTCTCCTTTTATTGTTTTGACTGTGGAGATTTGACAACATTCTCAGCCACAAGACACTTTGAGTTGAGGCAGACAGAAATCAAATCAAAAATGCATCCCAAAAGATTGGAATCACATAATAACTTCTGTATTTTTGCCAAAAATGTGACAGAGATATTATGGTCTCTTGGTTTCAGCAGTAGTCAAACTAACTTCAAAGACGGCTCTGCATTTCCATTTGACAGAGATTTGAAGGTGTTTATGGCTGGAGGAAACAGATTCAGCATTTTAGAACTGACCCACAACTTTTAACATTGATGTTTTAATAAAGCAAGTTTTGGCACCGTGACTTTCTTATATAGATCCTTTAAGATCCCTCCATGATACAGTTTTTTCATCTGCCAGAAATTCCATTGCTGCGTTCCTTAACTATATCATTCGCCAAAAGCATTATGCAGCCAGTGATAAAACTCCTAATTTGAAGCATGCCCCTGAAAAAACATGGGAGGAAAAGCACAGAATCTAAAGAAGTCACACTTCAGAATATCAGAAAATTATGCTCTTCATTTACATAATTTCAGGTCAGAATCCTGCAGCAATGAACACAGCAACAGCACACAGACAAAACACATATCATCTGCAGTGATAAAGAGACAGAACTGTCACAATGGTTAGGAAAACTGGCTATTCCCACTGACTGAAAATGTCAGAGAGCAATTAATAAATGTATGGGAAAGCGGTGGACTAATGGCAGTATATACAAATGCAACTTCAGAGGTGGTTAAATATTGATATTTTTGCAGCTAGATCCAAACACAAATGCAATTATTTCCAGGAATTTCCATCAGTCCAGAAGATCTATTTGAGTCTCTTCAAGTCTGTTCAAAAAAATGTCATCTCTGATGAGCTATATTCATTAGCAATATTCATTTCTTACTTGGAAATGTCCCATCTGGAACATAAGCAAAGACCTTTCTATGCCAAATATATAAATGACCTCTGGACTGTAGTCCTTCCAGTTTGTCTAGCAGATAACAAACTTGATGAAAATTACTTGGTTGAAAACAAGTAATATTTATCTTTATATAAGATAAATATCCCTCAAGTTAAACTTTCTCAGAAACAGAAAGGCTGTTTAAAATATTTAATAAAATAATATTTTATTAAAATATTTAATCAAAATATTATTAAATATTAAAATATTTAATAACATATTGCTATTTTTTCCACTACACTACAGCTCTGATAGTATTTTTCCCATCCAAATATTAACTTAGCCCATCCTGCTTCGCTTTTTTCAAAATCAACCAAGATCCGTTTGGTGCTATCCTTGGTTATAACAGCTAATGTTCTTAAAGGATGAAAGTGAGCTGTCTGTTGGTCAACGCAGCACTGACTAGGAGAAAGGTTTCAGACAAAGTCTTTCACAACTTTCCCTGGAGATCCTTTGGATTTTTGCTTGCAAAGCATATATGTTGTGTTGTAAGTAGCAACTTCAATACAATGCAGCTTCAGGTCACAGGTTTTTCCATAATACTTTATAGTACAGGTAGTCCTTGACCCACAACCACAACTGAGACCAGAATTTCCACTGCTAAGCAAGACGGTTAAGTGAGTCACATCTCACAACCATTTTTGCCATAGCTGATAAGCAAATCACATGGTCTTTAATTGAATCTGGCTTCCCCTATTGACTGCGCTTGTTGGAGGCTGGCTGGGAAGGTCGCAAATGGCAATTACATGATCCCATGACTCTGCAACCATTGAAAATACCTGCCAGTTGCCAAGCGCCCACATTTTGATCATATGACTATGGGGATATTGTGACAGTCATAAGTGCGAGGGCTAGTTATAAGTCCCTTCTCTCAGTACCACGGTAACTTTGAACAGTCACTAAATGAATGATTATAAGTTGAGAACTACTTGTATCTACCCATTTAATTAATCTCTCTATTATTCCCTCAGACTGTTTCCAATGTGACTGATTTAAAAATAATGAGTACAATAACAATAACTCTGCCATTTATCTACTTCCAAATCCTAGAACAAATTCTGTCTCTTTAATCTGCATCCAAACCACAAGTTTTGTTGTTGTTGTTTGATGAAGATGATGTTGTTTTTTCAGTACCTGGAGCATTGCTACCTAGTCCTTTGGATTTAACATTGTGTCCTGTACCTCTTTCATCTGTAGCCATTGTTTGGCTAAATGTTACTGAAACAAAATGTACAACACAAAAGAGTCACATAGATAAATCACAGAAACAGACTTTATCATGGTTAGATTGCAGGGTTAGTTTAGTAATGAAGTGAATCATATTTATATACCAAAAGACAAAGGCTCAAAACTATTTATATTGCATTTTTTAAGCCAAACTGAGTTTATAAACAGTGACAAAAGTTGCTGTTTTCCCTCTTGCTAAGTCAGCTGAATAAGATTTAGAATGAGGGGGTTGAACTGCAAAATTACTTGTCCATTACAGCATTTTATTTATATTGGCAGCTGCTCTCCTCTTTGAAGAGCCAAAGGAAGGAAGAGAAGAGGGTCTACTATCTTGGTTTAAGAAAGCTAGCATGCTCTTAGAAAAGAAGAAAGAGAAGAGAAACAGAATAAGCAACAATTCCATTTAGAAGAGTGGCAAAAATTGTACACTGGAAATTACATGGAAAGTTTGAGTTTACTGTAAACAAAAACTACCAGGCACGCACATCTAAAAAAGGTTTAGAAAATGAAGAGGTTAGGGTCTTGTGGAATTTTAAAATACAGATTGATGGACATTTGAAACACAAGAGACCAGACATTATTATTGCTCAAAAGAAAACGGTGGTGTTCATAAATGTAACAATACCAGAAGATTGTTAAATTGATAACAAAATAAATGGAAAAAAATATAACAAAGTACTGAGAGTTCTATGTTGAAGTTGAAACATTTTGGAAGAAAAAATAACTATAATATCAGTAACAAACTGGAGCTCTTGGAGCCATACCAAAGGGATATGCCAAATATTTAGAAACTGTAAATTTACTGGACAAAAAAATCCTTGCTTGGAACATCCTATATACTGAAATAGTATCTCTATGATTCCTAGGCTCTTTGTTAGAACCTAAATCATTGGAAATATACAGTCTCAAGACAATAATATCCATTAGATGGATAGACCATAACAGCAGCAGCATTATCCGGGACCATTAAGGAGCTTTAATTAGGAGAAAAGAAATAAGGAGAAAGGCTACTATTTCAAACTGGACAATTTTCTCTATTTTTTCATTCTCATTATAGATTATACAAGACTTATCGTCACCCCATGATGTCCCAGAACAGCAGGATTGGTTGGTTACATCAAGAAAAGCTGGGAGCAGAAGATAAAAAGAATTGGACAAGATAAGCATGGAAAAAATTGAGAGAGATGCAAAACAGTAAAGTAGGGGAGAGGGAGAGCATTGAAAAAGTGGGCCAATATTAACTACTTACATGTACGATGGTTGTAGGAGTTTTCTGTCCTGAGTACCCTAGAGATGGAAAGGCAAGATGAAAAACTGGAATAATAAATCATATTTATGTATTAGAAAGGGATTGGAGATAACAAAAAATGAAGTAGTACCCAGAGCTATGTAAGAGAAGAAGAGGAATTAATCAAGAGTAAATGGGTGCTCTCCACTCATCCATGTGAAGAAAAAAGTTTCCGGCAGAAAACTATTCCAACTTGAAATCTGCTGTTCTTGTTGCCAAGTCTGATCCTGCCTCTATTATTTTTGTTCCTAGACACTGTCAGTACCCTGACTTCACTTATGACATACTAAATAGTGAAGCACAATATATTTTACACACTAGGTGAAAGTTTCTTTAGGGGAAAGTCTTATTTTAACAGTGGTACAACTAAAGGTCACTTAGTCTTTCTGCCAAACTTTTCAAATTAACTCTGGTACAAACGTGCCTCAGAATACGGATGAATCTGATCTCCAAGATTCTATCTGCAGTAGCTTTGTTATCCTTAGCTTTACTGATATTGAAATAGCATTTTCCTCTTATCTCAATATAGAATTGCTGTAACCCACATAATCAGTTGGCCGTTAGGAGATGGGATCAGCCTGCTATTACTGCTTAGATTGCTGCAGGGATGTCCCTTCCCTCCAGTCCTCAGGCACCATCTTCCAGGACCATTCTGCTTTAGGCGTCAGGAGTGTCTGATTATTTCAACCCAGGCTTTCCTCTTATACCCTTTACAAAGTGATCCTTGGTTCAATGACTTGGATCAACCTGATCACCAACTGACCATCCAGGGTGGTGGGTAGCTCTATGGTGAAACAGGAGAGAGAACTCTCTGCTGCTTCATGGCACAACCCTTCCCATTCTGACAGCTGTTCTTTATGCTCCTGTTTGATGTGGGTTTAGCACTCTTCTGGAATAGTGCTAAATCATGTCCAAAAGGGGCCTGAAAAATCTCTTCCTAAGTAAGCAGTAAATTCATGAAACCAAACCCAACCTCACATGGACAAGCTCTTCCACACAATTTCACATAAACAAGATCTTGTCCTTCTTGGATGGGGTGATGTAAATAAAATTAGAAATGTCATAATGTGCCATATAAATATTCTACTGTGTGGTCCAGAGAGGCTAACATGTGGCAGAAATGATCAGGACCTAATTTCATAACACATCCACAGAGAGAGAACAAGCCTCCTATCACCTGATGAGCGTGTGTGGGGGGCGGGGAGAGAGACCTAGCATAAGATCAAGAAATCTTGCTTTTCCTTTTTCTGCCCTCTTGGTCTGGAGAATGGATAATTAGGAGAGGTTAAAGGGGAGAGGATATTAAAGGAACAAAAGAAAAGGCTGATATGAATGAATAAAATTGATTTAAAAGGGAGAAAAATGAAAGCTTTTCAAATCCTATCCCAGGCTGACTTTTATTTATTATTTAAGAATAAAATGTGCAAGAGGGCCACAGAGAACAAAAACATCCTGGGGAAACAACACAGACTTCCATTTTTTTTTTAAAAAAAAGTCAGAATCTATTAGCTGGTAAAGATGAAACAGAAACATACTGTACCAGATTTGAGAGATACTGAAAAAAATAGACTAAAACATAAATATAACTAAGGAGAGAGAACCACAATAAAGAGATTATTTAAATGCTGAAATAAAATATCAGATAGTAGTACTGGTGGATTTCAACAACATAACTATTTGAGGTTAATAAAAAGCAGGAAATTACCTACTTGTTTGGGGGGGAAATACTCTGGATGTTAAAATCCTTTTAATTTCTGCAAAAACCTAAACCTTCAGAAAATGCACAAATAAGATCATAAGCTGAACAACTCACTCACTTTCCTTCCAGCTGACCAAAAAGAGGATGTGGATTGGGATTTACTTCCTGAACTGCCATCAGTTATAAAGGAACAAAAGTATTTTACCTTTATTCCACACAAAATAATAGTCCCCTCACCCCAGGCAATTCATGTTTTTTAATAGGTATACAGTGGTGCCTCACAAGACGAGATTAATCCGTTCCGGAAGAACGCTCTTAGCGCGAAATGCTCATAAAGAGAAACGCAGTTTCCCATAGGAAACAATGGAAAGTCAGATAAT
>JANHZU010001752.1:38152-54884 GCA_032468055.1 Acrochordus granulatus
TGAGTCGCGGCTCGTCTAGCGGAATATTTTTTGATTAAATTTTTTGCTCGTCCTGCGAGTTTCTCGCCCTGCGAGTTTCTCGTCTTGTGAGGCACCACTGTATTTGTCTGGATTGATCTGGTGAGTTGCAAGAAAATGTAATAAGTTGCTATTTCTACTAGAAGTTGTGTGAAGGGAGATCAATTATAGAAAATAGAAACAAAGCATTGAAATCCTTCCAGGCAATACCTTCCCTTGGTTAAATTTAAAAGCTCTTATGAGATATGGAAGTAACATGAGAACATTTCTGTACATTTATCTCCAAACATTCTTCTGACCATTATTCTATGTTACTGTAGCTACTAGACCAGGAAAGAAGAGAGACAAGTTCTAAACCAGTGTTTTTCAAACTTGGCAACTTCAAGATGAGGACTTGAACTCTCAGAATTACCCAGCCAGTGCTGTTCTAAGCAATTCATAAAGAAAGAAACAAACTCTGGGAACAGAACGATGGACTTTGGGTGGTGGGGAGTGGGAAGAGTAAAGGTTGACTTGAGCCTTAAGCCCAAAAGAAGGAGGCTGAGCCATGCAAGAGCTCCCACCAACGAGAAAACAGGCCTGCCCTGAAGCAAATGAAAAGAAAATTCCACCTGTCCTGTGGTTTCAAATACAATAAGGCAAAATCAGAAATAAATCAAGTCAGCTCCTGAAACCAAATCATGCTGAAAGATTAGCCAGATCTAGGGTTAATGTCAACTGGGAACAAAATACCATGTGAAAATGATCTCAGTGCTGTTTGATATACAGCTTATCAAAGAGTGTGTAAACAATGCCCAGCTACATAGACATCAAACAACTATGAAAGTAAAGTATGTGTGTTAGCAGAGGAATTCAGAGTAAGTAGAAGTTTATTTGCTGAAATTCAGGGACTAAAAATGTTAGGGGTTGTCAGGAGTCTGCCTGGTGAACAAATGTACAAAAGCCAACACAACTTGAGTATTAAGTCCTCATGCCTATAAAGACTTTTCTCCCAATTATAGCAAACAACATAAAAGATTTAGGCACATACGTAATATTTAATATTTTGCTTTTAACTGAACTACTGGTTTATTCCTTAATGTAAGTAAATATATATGTATCTATCGTAGCAGGAACATCTAAGGTGGGGAGGTTTAAAGGAGCCAAGATGGCAACCACAACCATGAAATTTAAGTCCTGTACCCTTTTTACGCATGTAAAAAGGAGCAGGACTTCAATCACATAGTCCCAGTCTCCATCTTGACTTTGTTTATCCTCCCTGTGACTGACTGTTTGTTAGATTATTGTAATGTGTGAACCTATTGCAAGAGGGGTGCTATAATATTTTAAGGAGGGGACAAATCACTATTTTAAAGTATGGTGGTTTATCTACCAGATTTGTGTTATTTCATAATGTTCAATATCATGGCTGTTTTTATGTTCCACCTGTGATCCTAGAGCTTTCAGAAGAAATGGAGGGAAAAACAGAACTTGGCTTACAAATTATAACTGTTTTTGATGTACAAAACTGATTCTGACATATTTAAACATGGTTTGTGTTAAGCCAAAATAAAGTTAAAATATTCCTTACCACTGTCAAATGAAATCTTCTTATGTTCTTCCACTCAAGCTTCTTCTAAATATCAAACTTTTGCATATAATCCTTGGATAACACCAGTTAATGGTTATGTTTCCTGTTTGTGGGGAAATAATAGAAATATAATTTAGTAGAGCAAGATGATTATTTAAGTGACAATTTACAGCAAGAACTCATGTCCACCTTCTCAGCAGTAAGCCCTGCTATGTTCAAGTTCAGCCTATTGATTTCAGTATTTTTCACTTGCTTCAAAATGTATTACTTTGTGGTTTTGTTACTGCTTTAAGTAGTTAGATAACAAAGATATGTATGTCATATTTATCCAGCTTTGCAAACTCTGGTGGCTGTAACTTTCTGACATATTACTACAGTATTCTTATCAGATCACCCAAACTCAAAAACCAATTTGACGAAACTCAACTTTTGGTTGTAGCGAGCATATTAGATTTTTCCCATTTCTGCACATGATGTAAAAAAACTTAGGAAAATGCAATTTAAATGCTATTTTATATTCCATATCATGTCATTTACAAGCCAGGATTCATACACTCCAGTTTGTCATTCACATCAACGCTAGGCTGGAATAGGTTTAATTCAGGCAAGCTTCTTGTTGTCATTTGATAGAGAGGCTCTATCAAATTTGTACAAGCATAGGGCTTTCCCGAAAGGCCACCTACCATGCTGCTGGTGCAATGAAAAGGAAAGTGCTTGTGTGACATATCAGAAAGTATTTTCAATTAACAGGAGAGAACTGGACACAGAAGGAAAGATATTTAGTTTACATTTGAAATAACACTTTCAAAATATCAACAGAGATGGCTGCATTTTAATGGTGACTGTTTAATTCTAAATGGACGGACGGAACATGGCATTAAAATTCTTTCAGGATAAAATAACACACTTCTAAGAATAGGCAATTTCATTTTGTGTAACATTATACAGATTTTTTTTTCACATGAACGGTAACAGACAGCCAAATGACATTCATTGGGAAGAGCCACATCTGTTTTCCACTGCGTGCTTTGCTCATATGCAAATTAGGAGCTTGACGAAGAAAACTGCATCAGCTCATCCACACCTTAGATTTTGTTTGGGCTTTTCTTTTGCTGATAAAAGCCACTTTCCCTTGGGAAAAAACGTGGCTGGAAACAAGAAGACTAAAAGGGGTGGGGCACCAGCTCCTCCTTTTCAGCTGCTCTGTTTCTTTCGGGGCATCTCCTTCTCTGCCTATGTCCAGTGTCTTCTTTTTTCTCTCCCTCTTTCTTCCTTCAGATGGAAAAGATCATTGTGGCCAGGAGGCTGGGTTGATCACTTGCAGTGTAGCGATGTGTTGAAATCAGACAAGGGTCAGGCACAAAACTTGCTTTGCTCTGCCTTCAACCCTCTTTTTCAACACAGTTATTTTCTAATATCTTTGCACAGCAAAATGGAACGTTACTAAGGAAAAGAGCAGCTCTTATATTTTTATACCCATACCCTCTTTTCTAGAAAAGCTGGTGACTGGAACCTCATTTCACTTGCTGTAGAGTAGTGATTCTTAAATTGTTTGAGCCAGCAGTTTCCTAGTCTCAAATAATGCTATTAACCCCCAGCTCCCCACATACACACATGTAAAACAGATTTATGATACAAATGTTTTGACAGTGGGAGTCCCAACTTGAATCCTCAACTCACAGAAAATCAGTTACAAATTGCTCCATGACCCCCAGGAGAATTATTCCAAATTATAGCCACTGCCATAGAGGCACAACTGCTATGAATCTATTTCAGAAAAGCACATTCACACATACCAATCAAAATCTAGTTTGTCAGATTAGATTGGGGTTGCAAGAGGAGTGAGCTGGGACATCTACACAAAGCACTTGTTCTTGGTGATAACTAACTACAACAGTTCCCATAAACTTTAATAATTTTCTGAAGAATTTGGGCATTCTATCTCAAGACTTAATCAGACCCAGCTTGGCACTTTTTCACTATTTCCTCCTCCAGTTCATGTGGCAATTATCTCTTGTTTTGAGAAGACTTTGCTGTGTCTTGTTGGATATCTCTGTTCTGCTTTTTTTTCCAAATGCCACATGAACTGAAATTTTCCACAACAAATCCTTGTCTCTTTATAGCCTTCTCGAAATGGATCATATATCCTTCATCTTTCATACACATTCATTTCAAACCTTCACACAAAAAATGACACAAAGCATAGATATAGGAACTAATAGCACACACATATATGCATATTTGCACAACCCCCCATAGAATAACACTTGTAAAAAAAAGATATGTGCACCTGTTTCAGATCTGAAATAATTTCTGAATAATCCCAAGCTGTGTTTCTCAGCCTCAGCAACTTTAAGATATGTGGATTTCAACTTACGGGAACTGAAGTTCACACATCTTAAAGTTACTGAAGCTGGGAAACGCTGATCTTCCAAGGCTCTGTTGCTCCCACCTCATTCCTCTAAGTCAGTGCTTCCCAAATGCTTTCCTTACCAACAAACACTTATCAGAAAGCCCTTTTTATCCGAAGTAGATAAAACGCTTTAAATCAATTTAAATGTTCCTGTTGTGATGGGGTAATGGGTTTGTGCATTGTTACCCAAAGAAAAACTCCTTTTACCCACCTTTGGGTAATTTCCTCAGGTTTGGAAAGAACTGCTGTAAACTATACGCATAAACCCTAAACCAGTGTGTTTTCTATTACATGAGGGAGAAAATCCCATTCAGATAATAGTAAATAAAATCACAGAGATGTCTTGAGGGGGGAAGAGAAGTAGTTGAAAAAGTCTAGCGTGCAGCCGTTAACTGCATCAACTTTTTCAAAACACGTTTCCTGCTGCCATCTTAACTTTTCTGACCCTCACAGGTGCTCTCCTACCTGTTTCTGGCCATAAAATAACAATAACACCATTGTAAGCATTTTAATCATTTAGTCCTCTTCCTGGCCTCTCAAATCTTCTGCTTGAGGCCATCATCTCCTTCAAGACTGGTTAGTCAGTTCAGTCTGGTTCATGAGAACCAGTATTTCAGCTCTTCCTGGGTCCAAGCTCTGAGCCTACCCATTATGATATATTTCAATGGGAAGCCAGCACCCTGTGGAAGAATCACATTTTATTCAGTTGCAAAGGGGCTTTCGGTCCTCTTTTAGTTACGTACTGTCTTCTCTATTTGGCAGTAGGAGAAGGGAGAGAGCGGGAATGGGTTAGTTTTACTCAATAAGATGTGCATGCCAAGAGAAGGGGACAAATAGAAGGAGGAACTGGTTGTCCTTAACTTAGGAAACACCGCTGAGTCACTTGCCATTATAATCCGGCTTGTTCTTTCTGAAATGGCTTTCAGTCAACACAGGAGAAAGTGCTGGAGGAGTAAAGACAGATGTAAGTCTATCATTAAGCACAATGTGGACTCTCTGACTCGCATGCTTGTGCTACGTGACAACAAGCTTCAAGATGTTACAATCCGTAACGTACAAATAAGCGCCTACAATTCTGAGACCTCAAGCAGGTTGGCCAGATGGCCTTCTGCATCTCATTTGTTCACATGCCCAAAAAATTCCAGCCAATGTTTTATTTTCTTATCTGGAATTCCCTACCTTGATAATATAAACTGAGAGCAATCGCAATGAATCTGGAAAGCTGAAGATACAAGCCAGTCTGCCACTAAATGGATTATTAGTTCAACATTATCCTTTCAACAATCACAATAAATACTACTCAAGAAAATGCACTTTGGGCACAGTTTTCATAACCATTCTTCACAATCACAGAGAAGACACAGGGGCATTTTTCCAACAAACTTTTAAGGGGCAGGTGTGCTCTAAAATTGTGAAGAATTTTATGGCAGGATTAAATGAAGTGAGTTATTCCTAACACCACTAAATTAAAAGATTTGTTTTCAAAAAAACAACAACAACAGGAGATGGAAAACACGTATCAGAAAAATAACCATGCTAGTTTCCATTAGCAAAAGATGGAAAGTGCTAAAGTAATTGCTTTGATACCGCAGGAAAAGTCAGCGTTACACATGATGGCACTTTAAAGTTGTTCTGATACAAAATACAGCTTAGGTATTTACTTATTGTCTCCTTCCTCCCTTTGTGCAAAAGACAGAGATAGAAAGTTTTAATTTTTGAACCATTGTTTCTTATTTATGCATATTGCAGGAGCACCTGTTTAATGGAAAACCCCTTTTAATAGAAAGTGGGACTGCTATTTAGTCCATTAACATAACGCGGTTTTGCAAGATCTGCTCCATTTTCTAAAGTGAAGTTTGATGTGAGCTTGACTGCATGGATCCATCGTTTTTGTTGGCAACAATACATGGAAATGGTTTGCTACTAGTTTTTGGGGGGATAGTCTGAACTTCCCATTCCAGTCCTGTTACTAGCGATAACGCTGGGAATGCACTTGCATACCAATATTAACAAGGTCTGACTCTGCTTAACTCTGGACAAGGAGAGTTGTTGCTGAAGGACAGCATAGCCAGATCATTATTTTCTATCCCTTCCTCAAAATGCCCAATCTTACCCCAATCTTTACCCTCCCCAGATGTTGGAATGGCAACTCACATTGTGAATAGGTTGACAGGTGGATAAATCTAGTTTTGACATAGTCACCATAAACAGAAAGATGGAATTTTGGGTACATTCAGTTGGGAAGTAGATCTTTTAAAAGTGCTGAAAATCTGGATAGATTTCAAAACAACATTGTTGTGTTGAAAAAGTCTACTTGAAACTACAAAAACTTGAAAAGGGCAAATTTTCTACACAGAACAAAGAACACAAGGACAGAAGTGTCAGCATAGGGTGCAACGCATGTATAAAAAGGGGTGAGGCTTTGATTTCACGGTCACATGACACCCCCAGCACTCCCCTGGATGTTCTTGCACATCAGATGGCATTGAGGCACTTGGATGAGCCACATTGGTAGAAAGGAATCTCTCTTCCGGTTGCACCCAAAAATGTGTCTGTGCTTGGAGAACACAAGTATTTCTGATTGTGCGTGTGTGTGTGTACAAAAGCAACTATAAGAAATCAGAGATGGGCATGAACTTGAACTGGCACAGACAAAGGGAATCATTTATATTAATCACTACCTCCTTTGCCAGCAAGATGTCTCATTTTAACAGGTCAGGGAAACAAAAGCTTTTCACATATCTAATAGCTTCCACTTTCTCCAGCAGTGAAAAGTGCTCTGCTTGACAATATTATTCTGGCAACAAGGAGGTTTTAAATGTTACTTTCTCCAGAATCTGGAGAAATTAATGCAACACTGCTATATATAATCCCAGGAGTGGGGAAATATCCCTAAGCAAATATATGGACATCGAGTACACTTGAGAGTAATTATGAAGTGAAATAAAATTTAACACTGAAGAAAAACTAGACTTGCCTACACACAGTTGAAGAATCAGTGACTTATAGGGATTATTAGATCCAGATCAAAAGAACCATAAGGGGCTGTAATCCTACCCCGGGGTTGGGTTTCAAAGGATGTATTGTATGGGTGAATGGAAAAATAGGATTATCGACATATTCTAGAAGCAAATGTCCCTTCTTCACTAAAGAAACCTACCTTCAATTCAATCATGAAGTTCTAGAAGGAAAAAGGATAAAGAATTTGGAATGCCCTTCACAGACCCCAGGACTGGCCTGTTATTGAAAATGTGTAGGGAGATATAAAACATGGAGAAATCTGCTCAAATGTAGAGAGAGAGAAAAATCCAAAGCCAAGACTATAAAGATTTTAGCCAGCCTCAAAGTTTGGAAGTTTTTATTTCTGCCAAAACAGATGTTCCCAAGAACTGAAAGTTTACATCTGCTATATTCACTGTTTTCTCATTCAAAACCTATAAACAACTGCTTAAATACGAAACATAAATTCAAATTTGCAGAAATATGTCAAGTTTCATCTCTTACCATGGTTTTGATAGATTCTGTTTTGATAGAATCTGTTCATTTAGGCATTCATTGAAATATACAATTTGACTGGAGGTGCCTAAATTTTGAAATCCTAGTATATGCACACATCTGGAGCTGCGGTGTTCGACAGTGAAACAAATTGCTTTGCTGAAAGATTAAAACAACTGCCAAGAGCTTTAAGAACCCAATAATTAAAGATAAATTTATTCAAATCCGGTCATCACTTCGAAGCTGTATGAACCCTGTTTTTTTAAAAAGATTTCTTTCATTTCCACAGAAGTTGTTCTGGCTGAGCATGTATGTTTCTTATGTCATATTGCAGAATTACATAGAATCAGAACCGGAAAGAACCATGTAGGATTCCAGATTAAATGATCCCCAACAGATGGCTGCCATCCAGCCCACACAAATAATCGAGCAAAGGGGAGTCATCTACTTCTTTGGCTAAGTATAACTGTTTTTAATTTAGGATTTTTTTTATGTTTAAATATTAAACTGGAATCTGCTGCAAAGGAATACAGAAATCTCTTTGTTGTATCTAGTGGACTTCCATATTTCTGCAGCCCAAGTACAGCAGCAACACTGGAATTTAAATACATTGTTCTATATCCTTCATTCTGAGATGATGGAGAACAATGTTTTCAGGTATTTCAAGAGAGCTCCTCAGTCTTCTCTTCTGAAGGCTAAACAATCCCAGATCCTTTATTTCTGAATCCAGTTGATTCAGAAATAAAGGATCTGGTATTGTTTAGCCTTCAGAAGAGAATCATCCTCACTGTTGTTCTCAGAAGGTGCTCCATCTTTGGTGCCCTATCCTAGACCTGTTCCAGTTTGTCTGAACCTTTTTTAAAATAATACCCAGGAATTGGCATAATCTTCAAAACAAAGGCTTACCATCACAGAATGAGGTAGAATTATTATTTCTTGTGATGTGGAAATTATACTTACAGCCTAAAACTGCACTTGCCTTCTTTGCAGCTATATCACACCACTGGATCATATTCAGTTTACAAGAAGTTTTTTTACAAGAGCTAAGTATCCTCCATTATGTATATATGCATTTATTTCCCATTTCTGGACTAAAGAACTTTGCTGTTTTTAATTGTAATTTGTCCTGTTCAGCCAAACTTTTCCTGCTAATATTAATATTACTATATTTTTTATCATCAGCTACTTTGCACATGATGTGTATTCTGGCAGAAATACAGAATATAAGCCATATAAATAAATGAAATGAGTATATGGGGTCTTTAAAAATAAATCAATCCAGTTTTTCAAGAGTTAGACTCTCGAGTCTGACATAATATATACTTTCATTAATTTGGACACTATATTTCTGTACCCTGGATATATACACACACAAATGCACCCTTCCAAGCTCTTTTGTTAAGTACTTTATTTTTTATTATTTGCATGAATTTGATTTGTATCCTCCTTTCTTATTTTTCTGAACAATTTAACCCTGAGAACATATCCAACACACCATCCTCCTCCTATTTTCCCCACAACAACAACCCTGTGAGGTGAGTTGGGCTGAGACAAAGTAATTGGCCCAAGATCACCCGGCTGGCTTTCATGGCAAAGGCAGGATTAGAACTCACAGTCTCCAGCTTTAATCATTACACCATTCTAACTTAATGTTTGATTTCAATAAACAAGGAAATAAAGAAGAGATTTATATAATAGGTTTTCTTGTCTTGCTAAATACCATTACAGATAACCTTCATATAATAGAGACAAGGGTGAACATATGACATCTGCCATATGACAGATGCCACTGTGTATCTTATCATCTGTTCCATCTGACTTGAAGTTTATTTAGCACATCTGAATGGCAAAGTTGATTATTGGCTGATACCCCGATATTTTTCATGTTTGCATCAAATAAGTGGTACCACTGTTGTGATATCAGTGAAAAAACCATTTTGCAAAGCACTTACTGAACCTTTGTGAACAATAAGTGGTAGTTTCCCACAAATTATTAAAGAGATGCAGGTAAGTAACCTTTTCCTTTCATCTCACCATCACAGAAGTACGATAGGAAGAGAGGCTGTCTCTGCTGAATAAATCGAAGGAAAGCCTTTTGTTCGCATTTTCCGCACCAATGGTCCACGGCGCGCGCGCATGCAAGCACACACATTCATCCTCGTGCTAAAACAGATGGGAAGCGTTTTGTGAAATCCTTCTAACGTCAACCTCTGATCTATCAAAGTTCAGACTCGCAAAAAGCTGGGTTTTGCAGGAGTCTGGAAGGCAAAGTCTGGTCTTCTCAGACAGCAATACTCTTGGCCTGATCTACATTATACTGTGCTCATAGTTAGGTTTAGGACATCCTAAAATGCTGCAAATCCATTCAGCCTTATATTCAGGACAGGGAAAGGGGTTTTTATAAAAGTCAGGATGGGATGCACAACTGCACAATCAGCCTCCTATTTCATCATCACCGCTAGGAGCAGTTAGAGACATCGCTTCCATTGTCCCACCTCCATGAAACAAATGTAAGTTTATCTGATGGTCTTCTAGTTGCTAAAGTTAGTGGGACCTATAGGTCCTGGTGAGTCATCACCCTCTAATAAAAGAAGAGAAAGAACTGCACCGTCGAAGTCCCACCCATCTCTATATCACACTTTTCCTTCCCATCATCTTTATTCTTTGCTCAGTGAGTGATCAATTTCACAACCTGGTTTTGTCACAGAACCCAGTCCAATCAATAGTATACCCTTTGGTGTGCTTCGCAGTACACACACGAAAAAAATGCCTTTGTTTGATCTGTGTGCTTGTGTGTCTTTGTGTCTGTGTATTCCTTCCCCAGCAGCATTTCTCAGGTAAGACAAGATAACTCCGAAACACGTTGTATTCAACAGCACAGAAAACTAGACAGAAAAAGTAGTAGTTGGAGAAAAAGATAAATTCTGAGGAAATTCAGGAGGACGGATTGGAACAGGGATCATATTTTTATTTTTGATTAAATGGATGTCTCACTTTTCTCCAGGAGATCAGCAGCTTCCACTGGGATCTCTCTTTGCTTATCTCCATGACAGCAAGCTTGTGAAAGCTGCTGACAGCAAGTGATTGCCTACTAGAGGATTTTCATAGCTCAGGGTCTGTTACTCCTTAACTACTACATTGTCTTGGCATCACCCATGACATTCTGGCTTCATATATGATCCCTGCTGTGTAATTATCACATGATGATGGAATATAATGGAATATTATATTATATAGATCCATCCTTCGATATTATAATGCATGCAACAGGGTGCAGCATATAATATAATCAGAATTTTAAATGAATGAGAATGCCATTAATAAGAGTTTACTGTAATTAATGTACTGTAAGTAATTAACAGAAGTTTATATCTAGCTTATTAATAAATGAAGTCTGAAGATTTGTGATCTGCAAGGAGGGTGTGGCCAATGAGTAGAGGAGTCTGCAGGATCAGACACTTTCATCAAAAACACAGTGCTATCACAATGCAAGCTCTGCCCCTTTCATACACGTGTGCAATGACGCATGTACAAAAGAGGTGGAGCTTGCATCGTGATGGTGCAACACTGCATTCATCATTTGCCCCCACCCCAGCAGTTGCTAACGGATTTAGAGGTATTGGGTTTTTGGTGTTCTCTGAGCCTGGCCAGTGGTCTCTGAGATGTTTCATTACCAGGCTAGGTAACATCATCAGGGCATGGGGGAATGAGATTTTCTGGTTCTTTATATATAGTACCTTGCCCTACCACTTTTCTTTGGGGTGCAGTTTCTTCCTTGAAGGTTCCTTGAGATGGGTATGATTTCTTCTTTGATGGTTTAGCTGGTCCTATTTTTTGCTTCTCTGGGTGTTGGCTGCCAGGGAGGATCCAGAAGAATACAACTAAGCTCAGAGAGCACCAAAAAACCAACAGTTCAACCCTGAACCACATATATGTTCTTTATGTTTACCATTGGAATTTGGAGATATGAAATAATATTTCAGTGAATTAAGTTTGGACCACTAATAAGATAACTATATGATATCTAAAGCTGATTCTCTTGAAATATTTGTAGAAAAAATGTTGATCAAATAACTCAAAAGATTTTAAAACTGCATCCCCTGAATAACATCAATATTTCAAGTATATATTCTTGAGACCTACTTTGACGTATATATACAGAATATTATTACTATTAGAAGACAGATGCACATTTTTGCAAAAGAAAGACCATGCTTTCTGGGCTCTTATTTGAGCATGCATACATTAATATTAATAAAATAAATATGAAACATCGTGAAATGTCAGTCAAAAGAGCTAGTTCCTGATTCAGTTAAGTTCAGTTAATTCGATAAAGACACAATCAGTGTGTTGGTGATTCAGTCAAACTAATAATAACCCAGCTTCCACATCATAGCTCATAAATGATAAAAATGTGTGCAACTCCTTGGTGACTATAACTAAAAGTTCATTGGGATTACAGCTAGACAAAACATAAAGAGACCACATACTTTTAATTATCAATTTTAGTCAATGTATATATCACAGATGCTCAAAACTTGCAGTACCACAATTAGACATTTGGACAGGCAACTTTGCATAGGCAAAGCAAGCTTTTATTTTACACACAGCAAATATTACCCTGTACTGTATTAAATGTTTGTATTAAGTAGCATTTGTGTTTCAGAAAATTACCATCAATGGAGTCCCTCACACAAATTTCGATTCAGAAATATCACATTTGATTGCACTCCTTCAATAAAAACAGCTCTGGGGCAGCACCTACAGAATTCCTAAAATACTGTTAAATCGTAATTACCAAAGAGCAATCAGAATAACTAGATTTAATTATAATTAATCTTAACTATAAATCAGATCAAATAAACTCAATTTTACCCATTTTAAGTGAAGATAATGCAAAAGGAAAATTATTAAACAGATGACTGAAGAAGCTTCTTATGACTAACATTATTTTAGCAAACATGTCATTAAATCCATGACTGGGGAGTAATTATAAATTTCAATTAGAGTCAATTGAAAATAAAATGAAATGAGCATACATTTTCATCCTGGTCATATCTGGAATGAGGCTTCTACCACATCGTTCACCATAACAAGTACAGCCAGAAAACATAGTCCAACTAGTGGCATTTGGGGGAAAGTCAACAAAGTCAACATGGTAAACATGATTGGGTGATCCAAGCACCTCCCCTTCTTAAACCTCCATTGCACATGTTGCATGCATATAAAAGAGAATGGGCCTTTAATAGTTCATTTGTACCTTCTATTGTTGTTGACAGCAACCATGCTTACATTTGCTCAAAATATGATTAAACATACCTGGAAAACTGGGAACTTTCCTATATATAAGCCACAAAGAGTCACCGAGAGTTGTTTCTGAGTTCGGCAGCATATAAATTCAATAAATAAATAAATATAAAAGGAGAGTATTGCATGATGATTGTTTTCCAAAGCACCAACCAGGATGTCCACCAAACAGAATGACACAAACCTGTCATGTTTGGGAGTTTAGACATCCATAACTCGTCCACCTTCCCTCTGTCTATCTATTTCTGTCTCCCTCTCTCATTTTATTTATAAACTGTCCCATCTGTATGACTCAAGGCAACTTATGAAATGCACCAATAAAAGACAGTAAAAGCGCAAAATATGTAATCCAAAAGAAAGTCTGGAGAAAATTAAGACTCAGTTAAATAATTGAAACATCCCACAAGGCGTCTACTGCCTGTTCTAACCCAGGACTTGAGGACAAAGCCAGATTTTAAGGCAGGGACGTCCAACCTTGGCAACTTTAAGATGTGTGGACTTCAATTCTCAGAATTCCTCAGCCGGTATAGAGAAAGCCTGTCTATCCTATGAACAATTTTAACAACTTATCCATGTTTTTTGGGGGATGGGTGGATGGGATTCTGAATTCATTCTGGAAGTAACAGTAAAACTGTATAGAGGAAGGAAGGTGGTCTTGACTATGCAAACTCTGTCTCACGCTGAGAAGGGGTAAAACATTTTTTAAGTTCAGATAACATTCAGAAGCGGGTCAAACAGGCGCTTCCCTAATTCACTGAACTATAACAAAATCACTATTATCCAAAGCACCTCCCTCACTAATCTCATTAATATTCACAATAAGCCTGATGGGATTTTTATGCGACCCTTTGTATGGCCTTTTTGGGTTGACCCTATGTTGCAACTGGAGACATGAAGCTGACAAAATAGTGACTGTAGAGTACGACCTGAACCACAAACAACCTCGTTCACACTAGTCTTGACCACTATGTTAGACCATCTTTCAGGCTTCTGAGCTGCAAATGTTTTACCTTCTGGACAAGGTCACCTAGAGGTCTCAATAAGGGATCAGAGAAGTCAAAATGGTGGCCAAAACCACGTGATCGAAGCTCCATGTGTTTCTGATAGGCATCATGTATAAAAACAATGTCTCCTTTTGTATGGTTTCAGCCACTATCATGATTTTTTGACCCTCCCAAAGATACTCTTGAGGTCCCCTCCTGTGGTCTCCAAGACTTGCTTTCTGATCTTCTGCAGGCATGGCCCTGAACTTGCAACCAGATCGGTGAAGGCAAAGTCCTGCCCCTTTGTGACTGCAACCGGGTAGAAAGGATGTTCTGCTTTTCTCACATGGAAAAGATGTAATCGTACAATCCTGAAGGAGCACCCTAGAATTCTTCTGGGATCCTGGTAATCTGAGCTTGTAGCAAAAGCCTCCATATTTTGATTACTCAGAGCTTCATCCTCTTTCATCTAATAGCTCTGGAGCCAGAGACCGCCAAGTAAATGACAAACAATTCAGCAGAGCTGAGCTTCCTCATTTGCATAAGCATTTTCTCCCAAAGTCATCAATTATGCCAAACAGGGAAAAAGGAGGGGGAGAGAACGAGAACAACCTCTTCTGTTTTTAACAACCTTGTAAAGCAAGGCATTTTTCATTTTAATTATGGGAGGAACTCATTAACAGCGTCTGTGACTCACAGGAGGTTGGGGATGTGAACGGGACATTTTTCATGTAATTTAAAATCCAAATACTTCCTGGATAAAGGAATCCATGTGCCCTGTGAAATCGGCATATTCGTACTGAAAACCATGTTATCAAATACTCTCCAGGTAAGAATAAATGCAGACATTTCAAGTGGATCAATCAGATGCAACGATTAATCTACACAGTCCCAGAGATCTATTCAAAGAAGTTAGTGGACAAGTATTTATTTATTTATTCAATTTTTATTCCACCTTTATTACTTTATAAGTAACTCAAGGTGCGAAATATACATAATACTCCCTCCTCCTCTTCTCTTTCTCCACAACAAAGGAAAGGGGGTTGGTCTGAAAGAGAGTGGCTGCCTATGGCAGAACTAGAACTCCCAGTCTCCTGATTTCTAGGCCAGCACCCTCATCACTGCACCAGACTGGCTCTTTTAATAATAATATAATATGTATACTTATTAATTATAAATATGTTCAGTGATAATAAATAATTAATATTTAATAAATATTAACTTTATCAACAGTGGCATGCAATTTGTTTAAATAAATAAATATCAGCAGTTCTACTGGTCCAAAGTTGGACCAAAAAGAATATGGCAGAATCAGATGAGCACCTAGGACTACTTACTTTGATCCAAAAATATAAGACTACCAGTCCTATAATTTGTAACCACAAGGCCATTGCACTGACATTGCTTCTAGTGTAGCAATTGAATGTTTTCTAAGCAGTTATGTTTTCTCACGACAAAGGCTGTGATTTAATGACTTCCAATGTATTTTTATGAATTTTATATTTTAGTACAATGTGAATCATTTGGTAACGCTGAAAAGGAACCCACAATAATACAATGAAATAAAATAGATCCTATTATTTCAGTAGAACCTAAACATATCAAACTACTGAGCAAAAAGGATTTATTTCTCAGTAAATACATTAAGAAAAATATACTTACAGATTTTTTTGTAATGACATAGGATAACCTTTCTTGAAAAATAATCAAATCCATATACATATAATCAGACTCAGTAACTGCTGTTATTTATTGAACTATAAGGGAAAAGATTTTACATTATATTCTTAACTATTGATAGAGCATATTTTTGTTTACTATTCACCCTCTATCCCACTGAGTATAAAATTCAGAATCAAACTGAACAAGAGAAAGTTGAACAGGTCATTTTAACTTGGTCTCTAGGGGGAATAGCATAAATATTAATCTAAGCATGCATCATAAGCCCAATAGCTGAATCTTTGCTTTTATATCTATCACTATCACTATTTCACTATATAAAATCAGGGATGTATAGCCTACGGTGTGCTATACATCCCTGATTTTTATAGAACAAAATGTCTTGCTGCATCTCATATACCATATGATGTACTTGGTGCTCTGATGATTTCTCATAATTTTCAATCTGACCAAATACAGTACAACACATTTTTGTTTTCATATGAAACAACGAAGGATGCCAAATATCTCAGCATGTAATATAACTTAATAAAACTGATTACAAACTGAATGTTTGTAACAGGACTGGAAACCTGCACACTATTTGGATGATAGCATTCCCTGATTACTCTTATAAGAGAGCTGATTCTAGTCCTCCCTTAGACCAATATTTCACAACCTTGGCAACTTTAAGACCCATGGACTTCAGCTCCCAGAATTTCCCAGCCAGTATGGTATTCTGGAGTTGAAGTCCATGTGTCTTAAAGTTACCAAGGTTGAGAAACACTGCTTTAGACACTAAGCATGTGGATGACTTTGGGCCGGTCCCTCCTTCCCAATCCAATCCGAGTTGATTTCTACAACAAAATGGCAGAAAAACAACTCTATTGTGTCATGCATTGACAATTTGCTTGTGTAAACTAGGCAAAGGCAGTGCAGCATAACCAAACCCTGAAACCAAACAGGATATTAGGAAGAACAACATACAGTACATTTATATTCCAAAAAAGTAGCATGCAAGAATAGCACTGTAAACTTTCCAATATGAAATTGTGTTAAAATCAAAAATACATGCTTGATTAGTTGCCTATATTAACATCCTGCCAGCTCTGCTCTATATACACAACGATTTTAAAGCAAAAACTATAGACCACCCTAGCCTGCAGGATAAGAGTAGAACTCCATCAATGGTTCTGTTATTTACAGTAATCATGTCTGTGAAGACTCTCACTCGTCCAGGGTAATTGCATTGCAACAAAGTTTAAAAAACAGGCATCTGGACTGGAT
>JANHZU010001752.1:127552-140441 GCA_032468055.1 Acrochordus granulatus
TGGTGAATATTTTTGGGGGCGTGGAACGGATTATCTGACTTTCCATTGTTTCCTATGGGAAACTGCGTTTCTCTTTAGGAGCATTTCGCGCTAAGAGCGTTCTTCTGGAACGGATTAATCTTGTCTTGTGAGGCACCACTGTATTTAAAATACTTGCTTAATGAACAGCTCCAAACTAGTTTCTTAAAAAGTGTTCCTAGACTGCTGATGAATCTACTTGATATTATAAATTGAAATTAATTATATAAGCTGAATTCAGCCTCTACTTCTACCTTCTTCTCAAACGAATTGAAAATTCAAAACAGTGAAGTGCAGTACTATACCTGTGTTTCTCTTTTGAGCTTAAAGGTGTGGAAGAGCAATAGGAAATTCTCCTTGTCTTCAACAAGATTTTAAAGTGTAGTATCAAGAAGATTTGCAGAATCAGTGACAACACTGTTTATTTAAAAACAGACAAAGATAGACTGAAAAATGTTAACTAGAATTTAAAAAAGACTGCATTACCTTTGACCTTTTCTTCCAATTGCTCTTTCAGTTTCAGAACTTCTAAGTGCAATTCATTATTTTCACGTGTGAGTCTCGCATTTTCTTCTCGATAAGGTTCCAAAACAACATCAAAGTTGCTGCATTCTTTTTCAATTTTTCCAGCAGATAACTTTGTACTCCGGAGGCTCTCAGTTGTATGAACAAGGTCACTAAAATTCAATAAAACAAGCAATCAGAATATAGAATATTGAAATTTTATTTAAAATTTCCTGAAAGTACTCAGTTGAACAACCACATGATAGAACAGTATCCATACATTTTGAAGTTATTTTAATTACTAATAAATTCTAATATGCTTTCTGTCTCAGTGTGCATGCAGAACAATAGGTCCATTTGCTTTTTTTAAAAAGCAAAAAAAAAGTGCAAGAATCTTACATCCTTCCTGGAAAGGAGAATATTAACACCTTATAAATTGCTGACCTGGGCCATCTCCCCATAAAAGGCACTGTGCCTCATCCAGAAATTTTTTAGGTTTATAAAATAGTGTAAGTGTCTTCAAAGAAACGAAGAAAACAGTTTTCTCTGAAAATCAGATTCTTCTGCAATATAAGAATGCACAGAAGAATTCATTCTAGAATTTTTTAAGCAAACTTTTAAGCCTTTTGTGGAAGAAATAGTGGACTGAAAATGGCTAAGCAAAAAGTGGAGCTGGTAACTGTAGTGAAGAACAAAGAGTGAGCAGACTGGCTCTTTGAAACTTACCCAGACAAAAAGAGGACCTGAAATCACCTATAAGTGCTCCATATAGTTTCTTCTTGCGAGAGGATCCAATGACAGAGGTTTTCAGAGGGTATGGAGCCTTGGGAGCCTTGAGAGCATTCCATAATGAACTAAAATTTTCACTACAACCAAGAGCCTTCTGAAACATTTAGATTGCTTGGCAGATATACAATTTTTTTGTAGATAAAGTCACCAAAGAAAAACTCCTTCTAAATGGAATTTATATAAGTGTTTTGTAAGTGTAAAAAGGTCATATAATAGTGAAGAAGATAGCAGTACCAAATGATGATGACTGATTTTGAAAACACTAAGAACAAGGCCAGTTAGTGCTTAGGTGGGAAAGTACAGGAGATACCATGCTATAAACTAGACTGGGAAGTCAAAGTATCCTGGAAGAAACAAAAGCAAACAATTTCCATGTTGTTGACAACAAAACTGCATACTTATAAATTTTTAGTCACCAAGAGTTGAGATTTAGTTGAGGTAGTCTTCCCTTTTTTAAGATGATGGTGGAAAACATGCAGTTAGCAATTTCTTTTCCTAAGTTAACATAAAATTTCATACTTGAAAATAAATTTTAACTTCCTACCCTAAAAAATATTGAAGATTTATTCAAATTACATCATGTTTTCAATAACCATAGTTTTTATTCTAAAAATGTACCCACTAAACTGTCTGCACACAGTAATTCATTTCAAGCACTAATGCAGAAATGCTTCTATATAATTAAGTAGAATATTTTTTGAAATTATATTTTAAAGTTGCATTTTGGTAAAACAAAATATTTGTTTTGATAAATCTGTTGCAAAAAATGATCACATTGCCATAATCAAAAGGTTGCATTAATACCATAACTCCTACAAGTATTTTTTATTCCTTTTTTGATACCTGAAAAGTTTTTCTACCAGAGGCAAAGTTTCCACTCCCAGTGGTTGTCGATATCCCAGCTGATCCAATCGTTTCCTCAAGTTAACAAACTTCCGTTCTGCAGCTGTAGTCATTGTGAAGATTTTCTAAACAAAAAAATTAGTTCAAAAAAATAATTATACTCATACAAATTACCATGCACTTATAATATAAACTTGCAAAACCAAGTCCCATGTTTGCCAGCACTAAGTGAAGTCATAGCAAAGATGGGTATGGTATTTTGGCAATTCAGATTATAAGAGAAGGCCAACAAGGGAGGGTGTGGGTCCAAACCAAACTCTTACTGACCTAATAAGTCACATGTGGCTATGGTCACACAATGGTAGCACTAATAACAATATCCAGTATTAGCAATCTTAAAACTTTATTCTCATCTATTTAACCTGCCTTTTTCAAACATAACTCAAAGCATGAACATACCCAATATTTCTGCCTCCTATTTTTCTCACAACCCTGTGAAGTGGGATGAGTTGAGAGAGAATGACTGACTCCAAGTCACCTAGTCGGCTTTCATGCCTAAAGGAGACCTAGAACTCATAGTCTCCTGGTTTCTATGTCAGCATCTTAACGTCTATACCAAACTTCTAATTATTTGTTTTATTCTATATACATTCAGCCTGGAGTCAGAAGAGATTTGTACCAGTTACTTAAAACAAAAATTTAAGAGACAGGTTCAAATCCTATTCAGTGTTACTGGGGAAAATAGGGGGCATTTATTCTGTCTTGATTAAGGACCAGAGTGACTGTAACACTGCTCAGAGGACGTGCCATCCTGAGCCACAAGGCTGCTTCTAGAAATTACATGCCCAAACTTGGAAAGCACATTATGTTATAAAGGGATTAATACAGAGGCGAAGGGAGCAGGGCAGAAAGGAAGAGGGAAGGTGAAAGGTATCGGAGGACTGGATACAGAGGCTGAGGGACGACCTGGAGGCGGGAGCTTAAAAGGACAGCTGGTTGAGACATCTGGCAGCCAACCTGCTGGTGATGGCGACTGGAGGCGCTTTGCCACAACCACACGAAGCTGCTGAGGCCTCCCCAGGCGCCCCGCTCTCGAGGCCTAGCTTGCTTGCTTGACCCCCTTCGGATGCTACTCCCTGCGGGGCGACGTCATCCTTCTATCGTCATCTAAGTCGCCATGGAAACGAGACCCCGCGGCCTCAAATCGCGGCCTCGTTCGGAGGCGGGTAGGCCGTTGCTGCTGCCTCACACGTCTCGCCCTTCATCGAGTCCTGGAGGTAGGGCGGCCTGGTTCCAGCTTCCTTTTCCTTCTCCGCCGCCAAATAGCCAGTGGACGGGCCGCAGGAGCCGTTTGAAAATGGCGCGCGGAGGATGGGCGACTTCCTTCCCGAGTCGTCCCGGCAACCAGCCTCGCGCAAGCGTTAGAAAGTCACTGACGACGGAACACGTCTCGCCTCCGCACAGCGGCCCCTGCTGGGGTCCGGTGGGAATGACAGGTCTTCCGTTGGAAAGAAAACGGGGCTTTTGGTCTTAAAACTCTATCGGGCTGACAGCCCAGATGGATTAAAAAAAAAGATGATCATGTTTTATTTGGCTCTTTTCACTCTCCTGCTTAGGAAATATCCAGATAGAGACCTTCGTATCTTAGTGTGGAGAATGGATTCATTTTGTTAACTTTCCTAATTGGTTCACTCTGTTCATGCAGCTCAAGGGGGAATTTGACAAGCAGATTCATCACCAAGGATGTGAACTGTAGAATTGTAGGGCTGGAAGGGACCTTGAAGGTCATTTAATCCAACCCCCTGCCCAAGGCAAGAGTCTTTATATCATCCTGAACAAATGGTTGTCCATTTTTTTCTTGAAAATCTCCAATGATGAAGCACCGTAACTCCAGGAGCTAAGCTACTGCTTAATCGTTCTATCAGGTAATTCCTCCTTGTTTCCAGGCTGGATTTCCTCTGACAACCTTCCTGCCCTCAGGCGCTATTCATTTTTATTTAATTTATATGCTATGGAGAATAAGTCAGTCTCTTCCCTGTGACATCCCTTTTAAGCACTGGAAGACTTGCTCTCATGTCTCCCCTCAGTCTTTTTTTCCTTAGGCTAAACACACCAAGTTCCCTCAGTCTTTTTTCATACCATTCGCTCTTCAGGCCCCTTATCATCTTTGTTGCTCTTCAATGCACTCTTTGTCTCCCAGGGAGACCAAAAAAAGGATCAAGAGTATATTATCCACTTCTCTTAATCTGTCTGCCTGATCCCCTAATGGCCAGACCACTCATATCTTTGAAATACATTTCCAGAAGAGACAGCCCCTCACTCTTTGGCCTGAAATCTTCGTTTGTGTCCATGTCCTAATACGAAACACAGGCCCCCAGAATTCCAGGAAATTCCAAAATCAAAATTTTGTACATCTTGACTGACAAGCAGGTAGTCTTTTTGCACAGTTGATCCCAGCTTAGCCCAAAGGTCTTCTACATAAGAGAACCCTCCAATATCCCTTCCATGAAATTATCAAATTATCTTTGCTCTTTAGCCACAGGAAGAAATTTGAGGGTAGCTACTTGGCAACATGGTTGTGATGGCTAATCTCTTGATAACCCATTTAACCAACTATCTGTCCTTGCAAGACTGCAGACCCGGCCGCAATTGATTTTGTTAAGAATGTTTCAGAGGTGCCTATGCAGAACCCGGAACAGAAGTTTGTCTGGAATTTGAATGAGACTGATCTGATGAGATGTTGAAAATTAGGGTCATTAATGCTTGAAACTGGTGCTCTCCTTTCCAGCAGGCTAGCCTTGCTTAAAAAAATATAAGCCATTTTTGAAAAATACTCTCACATGCTAGTTCAGGTTGCTTTTTTATATGGTCATTTGAAAGTACATGGTGAAAAACATTAAAGGAAGGAACAAGTTAAGCATTTCTACGAATTCTTTTCTAGCTTTTAAATTGAAAGGCAGGCAGTGGGAGTAGGAAAGTGTTGGAAAGAGGTAGTCTAGCCTCCACACCAGATTCACCAGTAAAATTTATGAAACCTGTAGGTGAGAAAACATAATTTCTATTGCACCTGGAATCCTCATTGACGGAAGACATATAAAGTAGTTTGAAATCAAACAACAGTGAGGAAGGAACTGAGAAAGGCAAATACATTGGCAAGTGCATTCTGTGCCCAAGTGAGTGAAAGATTACATAGTGCATAAAATGATAACATAGTGATAGCTCAGGAAACCTAAAAAATATTTTGAGTTTCAGCAGTTTTTTTCCAGCATCTTGCATTTGTCTTTCTAAATACAGCCATCTGAACAAATTTACAATTATGATGCTTAAATCTAAAAATGTCAGTGTTGACAAGGAAACCTCAATCAATGCACTGAACATTACTTCAACTATAATCACTGTCTGCTTCATCTAGAGAAATAAAGCATTTTTCCTTTGTGCCGTGCTGAGGCACAGCTAATAACCT
Organism: Acrochordus granulatus; assembly: GCA_032468055.1. Lineage (NCBI taxonomy): Eukaryota > Metazoa > Chordata > Lepidosauria > Squamata > Acrochordidae > Acrochordus > Acrochordus granulatus. The sequence goes on from JANHZU010001752.1 coordinate 133,170, forward strand.
CCCTCAAGAAATAAGTACTTTCTTTGTAAAGAGCTTTTTTAAAAACTTCAAATCAAAAGAACTGCAATTACATAACCATGTAACTTGATTCTCAAGCTGAGATATCCTATCAATCTATATATCAACCTGCACTGGTTCAAGACAAAAATCAGATGTTTATATTATCTATACTTAAATATTAATTTCTAGATGCAAAAGATAGTGAAAGCAAATAAATTTAGTATAATAAATGTACATTTGACATACCAATTACATGTGAACATGTATATTTCAGCACTCTTTATCCAGAAATTAGGCATTATTTCTACCTAGGTCAGCTTTCCAATTGAATGGACTAGAACCCTCAGAATTTCTAGCCAGTGTGGCCAATTCTCAGCACTGTAGTCCAACACATGTAAGACAGCACTATATTGAGGAAAGCTGGCCTAAAGATAATTAAAAATATACTTCAATTCCTCAAAATGACAACTTTCAGTGTCAACAATGCTTTCCAGCAACTTTGTAAACTTATATTGTTTTGCACCAGGCAAATTTCAGTGAGACTGTGCAATACTGGAGAAGTAATCTAAAATATCCTGAATAGTAAATTCCATAGTAATTCCAGAACCAGGATAGCAACGTGCTATTAAGCCTTCAAAATGCTTATACTGCCGTATGAATTCATCTTGCATGGAATGCCACACCACCTGCCGAAAAGGAAAAAAGGAAGCTTTAATAAATGATATTTAGTACTGCAGTTCATTCAAGTCCTAACAGTACATACTATAAGCCAAACTAGTATAATTCAAATTTCATTATTGGGGTGTTTCATTCTGATTAAAAAACAAATTCAAGGAAATCATATAATTTTTAAAATTAGATTTCTTCTTTTAGTCTGCCTTATGTTACCTGAAGTAGGTTTTCTTCTTCACATAGATGTTTGTCCACCTTTTTATAAAGATTGTCCAATCCCTTTTTCACTTCTTTGCCAGGATACTCCTTAATAACCTTTCTTAGCTCTTGTTTATTGAAGGCCAACTGATAGCTCACTTCCTCTTCTCGTACACCTTGGGCCACTCGGGCTTCAACACCCTCAAAGAAGTGCTGCAGTGAAATAAAATTTGGATCACTTCCACATTGCCATTGCTTCCATGCCCCAGTGCTTCCAAAACTGTTTCATAACAATCCACCAGCATTTTCCAACCTTGAAGTGTCCAGAACAAAGAGCAAAAATCATTGCTCCATCCCAAGCTTCCACAGGTCCTCCAGTAACAAAAATCCCATCAACCCACTCTATGTAATCATGTATATTTTATTTTTCCTCTTTAACTTAAATTTATGTTGTTTGCAGTTGTTTTTTATTCATATATAAATTAATACATAAATACAATCCAATTAGATTCTATAAAGGGCAGCTGAAAAGATATCCAGCCTAGAAGACAGGAGATGTGGTGATGAAGAAGCTCCTTAAATTAAAAAATGGATTATAAATACTACAGAGGTTTGTTTTATTTCTGTTTCATTTTTAATATAAAAAAGACTAGATTTATTGTAATTTCAGCCAAGCAAGAAACAAATTAATTCTCAGACAGAGCTAAAGCAAGGTTTTTGTGTATGGATGCCTCCATTCTCAAACAGAGAATGTTAACTTGACTTTCTATATTAGGAAGCCATATTGTTATAACATTAAATAGAGTGACACAGACTTTATTTTACCTTTGAATAGAGCGTGGGAGCCATACTTCAGGAACTAAATTTGATTGGCTTTAAATAAATAGAAACTTAATTTACATTTCAATAAATATAAATATAGTTAATATGGAATAGGCTTCACAATTTTCCCTGTTCTCATTAAATTCTCATTAAAATACAGTTTGTGGCTTATGGATTTTTGTGTTAAAAACTGATACAAAACACTGAAAGATCTGCTTTATTTACTACCAGATCTCATTTATCCATCCAAATCAGCAGAGATATAATAATGAATTAATATTATAAATATGAATTATTATTATTATTAACCAGGGAATTCTGGGTATTGCAGTCCTAGCACATATGAAGGTCAAGTATGAGGAAAAATAGGTTATGCAATTTTCCAACAATTGGAGAGATTTTACTGCTGTTATAGAATAAGTATTAATCCAGAAATCTGGTTTAACCATTATTTAGTTTCTCTCCATGTGGCCATTAAGAGTCAATCATGCTTTAGAGCACTTTATCAATCAGTTATTCAGTAAGGGATTACAAAACCCAAATGGAAAATGTTCAGTTTGTTCATATAACAATTCAGAACTATCAAGAGGAAATATTTCATCCCTTCTCCCCACTCTCAGAAACTTGCTCTCAGAGATTAGTTTCACATCATTTAAATAATTTGGAAAATATGGTGTTTAATGAAGGAGAGAATGCTTCATTTGTGCTGTAGGAGAATATCTATAAAAACATGTATTTCTGATCTTAACCCAGAATTAAAAATAGAAAAATCATTTCTTACATTTAATTTCTCAAGTGGCTGTCCCAAAGAATAGATCACATATGACTGTAAGTGATCTGTGTATTTCTGTTTAGCTTCTTTTTTCTCAGCCTCTAGACAGGAGATCTTCAAGCGAGAGAGTGTTGCGAAGATGTGGTGAAAGTTTTCCATCATAACCACATCCCGAGGAGTCTTTTGGCTTTCATTTGCTACCTTCTCAACTATAAAAATAAAAGTAATATATGCAAACATAATAATAAGTACATACCAACGAGCAAGGATTAGTGTATTTTTAAAGTCAGGAGATTATTTTGATAACTTTGGGAATACAAGTAAAGGGTTAACTATAAAGTATAGCAGACAACAAAAGAAAAGGTCTTAATTAGTTGCTATAAAAAGAAAGAGACAGCAAAAGGAAATGAACTATAAGAAAGAAGGTATACCTAAATTTGACAAATAAAAGCAAATTTTAATATTTCTATTATTCTATTCTAGGGTAGAATAAAGATTTTAATATACTACAATACACTTAAAATCAGTTATGTCTCTCGATATATTACTGTTCATTGTACCATTGTACGACATCAGCTAGATATTTACACTGGATTTGGCATTTTTGTCCACCTATCAAGTCCTTCCCAAGGACCTGGGATAGGCAGATGCTATTTGATGATGTTAAAGGTATCGCCACAGAATGTAAGCTGTTCCGAGTAACGCTGCCTTTTGCAATTGACTGATTGTGAATTTGTCCATGCCGATGGTATTCGAGTGGTTCTCCAGTTGTTTTGAGATTGCACCCAAGGCACCTATTACTATTGGTACATTTACTTTCTTTGGCCACAGTCATTTTATTTCTATTTGCAAGTCTTTGTATTTTGTGATTTTCTTCAGTTTCTTCCCTTCTCTTCTGCTGTCTCCAGATGCTGCCATGTCCACTATCCAGACTTTTTTGTCTTTCTTATCAAAAGTTGTTAAGTCTGGAATATTATGTGGCAGGTGCCTTTCTGTTTGAATTTTGAAGTCTCCGTGCAATTTAGCTGCTTCATTTTCTGTTACTTTCTCTATTTTATGGTCCCACCAGTTCTTGCTTGCAGGCAAATGGTGTTTCTTGCAGATATTCTAGTGCACCATTGTTGCTACTTTATCATGCAGTTGTTTGTGCGATCTTGCAGAAGGATAGGCCACTGTTTTTTCACCTTCTTTGTGTATAGTTCATTGCTCAATCAGCCAGATGTTTAGACTGGATTTGGCATTTTTGTCCACCTTTCAAGTCCTTCCCAAGCATCTGGGATAGGCAGATGCTATTCTTTGATATTGTTAAAGGTATTGTTGTAGGAGAAAGCAGCTCTGAGTAACACTGCCTTCTGCAATTGACTGATAGTGAATGTCTCAATGCCAATGGTATTCAAGTAGTGCTCCAGTTGTTTTGAGATGGTATCCAAGGCCGCTATTATTACTGATAACCACATTTGCTTTCTTTTGCCATAGTCGTTCTATTTCTATTGCAGGTTAAAAGAAATTTGAAGAGAGAGTTCAAGAGAGCATGAAATTGTTAAGTGGTAAACAGGTGAGGTCTGCATAGTCTGCCCAGAGGATTCAACCCAGTAGGTGAAGTTGGCTGGCCCAGGCTGGAGGATCCCCTCCCTCCTCTGATTCCTTGCAAAGAGGAAGGCTCCAGGAAGAGACCCCATCCAGACAGCTCTGGCCCTCATTGGGCATATTTCTACCAGGGCAGTACACCACTCCTGGCTCCAGGTCATCTGGGAAGATCTCGGCCAGACAGGTAGCCCATTACCCTCACTGGTCAGTGGGGGTTAGAGCCCACCAGTAGCAGCACTTGCTGTATCCCAGGGCCAAGGGAGAAGATCGCTGCCACATTCACCCCCCACACTGGCTCTCTGCCACCACTCCTGCAACTGCAAATTTTGTTATTATCATCATTATTTTAATCAGAAGATACATTATTATTATATCTCCTGATTATAAATAGGGCTTATTTATGTACTAAACAATTTGTATGCCATCACAATCAAAAAGGTTTTCCATTACCTCACATAAAGAATATTAATGTTATCACAACATTCAGATAATTTTTAAATTAAGATACTAGGGTTCTTGAGTTCAAAATACAATAATGTAAATCTTAAAAATAAGCTTTCAAGTGCCTCTGTTAATAAATAAAAAATAAAAAGAAACAAACCAAATTAAGAACTTCTAAGTGCCACAAATATTACACTAGCTCCTGGTTTGTTTAATCACAACTGATGAGAATCAAAATAATTTGTTAAGCAAAGATAGACTCCACAGAGCCACAGAATTCACTCGGCATGCTCAAATCATAATTCCTTAAAATTTCCCAGATTCAGCTAGATCATGTCTTTGGTTTGTTTATTGGATGACTGTCCCTATAAGATAAGTACAGTAACTCCAACTCTGAATGTGGGAGCTGGCAACAGTGTTTTAAAGAAATAAGATGCAATACTGAATAATTTCCATGACTGATACATACCAACTCTCAAGTGATAAATCAAAGGCAAAAATATTTTAGAAATGACCTGTAATGCTATAATATATAATAAGATTCAGCAATGTAAGACTACAGCTTGATCCTTCAACAAAATGAGATTATTTATGACAGAAACTCTTAGAAAACAGATTTTACCATTAGCAAAAACTCCACGAATAAGTTTCAGGTAAGCTTTATCGAGATCTCCTCTCCGTTCAGCATATTTGAATATAGATTCAGCCAAGGCTGCAAACTCTTCGAATTCAGCCACAAAGGGAAGAATTCCAACTTTGCTCTTCTTGGATATTTTTACATCCTCCATCTGTTTTATCTGATTACTCTGAATAAATGAAATTAAAAAGAAGATAAACTGTGTTTTTAATCTTAAACTCTTATTTCCACGCAGGTAACACTGATCTCTGATAAACAACTGTAAAACACAAGGACCATTCAGAAAACAAGAATGTCAAGGCATGTTAGGATTCTTCTATATTTGTAACACAAAAATATGCATGTCAAGATCTGTGTGTGTATGTCTATGTGTATTTATTTCACTTATATCATCTTACTTTATTTTCACACACAAATTATTTTGAGAGGGAAAGGGTTCCATTTGAAGAGGTAAATATATAAATACTCAACTGTCACACACTGTGGCAATACCGAAACTTACAGTAGGCCACCTCATCTTATGGTCTCATCCTAAATCTTGAATTTTATCCAGTTTCCTAACTGCATGCAAACACTGCAAAACTTAATAATCAACGTGCTTAAACTTACAATGCATTTATCAAAGTTTCGTTTGACAGTCACTAAAACATTTCCAAGAGTTGTGCTAAGGAAGGATGTTGGATCCACATTCTGTGCTGTCCAAACGTGATGACTCATTTTCACTAGCATATAGAGGGAATTAAAGCTGTCAATCTTGTCCCCCAGAGCAATGAGATTATTCAGTTCTGATTCAACACAGCGAAATATTTTTATCATCATTTGCCGGATCATGTGATTCCTGCAACAGATGGCATGGACATCTATATTTATTATAAATATTAAGCAAGTACTGAGATTTAACATAAATTGTAAGAAGAAATATTATCTTTAATTTGTAAGTCACCATTTATTTTTAGACTTGCTGTTATAGTCTTATGAGAAAACCATATTGAACAAGTTTTTTAAAGATTTTTTAAAAGGCATTTTCAAACAAAAAAGGAAACCAGCATTGATCTATTTCAGTATTTTTCTAGCCTGACAACTTTAAGATGTATGGACTTCAAATCCCGGAATTCCCCAGCAAGTGCCAAGTCAGAAAAACTCCGATGAAACACTATCATCTTAAACAGAGTGGCAACCTGTAGCTATATGGCTAGCTTCATGTTGCTCTCAGCTTACTTTTTAAATTCATCTTCTGGATATGATTGAGAATATGGTAAAAATCATTTGTCCCTTCTCTGTAGCCTGGCTCGAGAAATAAAGAATACCAGAAATAGAATATGGCTCAAAGTTACCCTCTACTATCTCAATGCATTTGTGATTTTAAAAGCTTCACCACAATTCTAGTTCACAAAAAGCTGTTTTTTCCCAGCTATCTATCAATTTAATTGAGTATTTGTAATAATGCCTTAATCCACCACTGAAATATCTAGGATTAGGAACTTTTGCATAACAAGCGTATGCTCTACAAACAGTAGAACTCTGCTCTCTGTTTTACCACTTTTGCCCTATTCTTAATCCCAACATCTTGAAACAGTTATCTTCCTCTGATCCTTCAGCAAAGTTGGCCACCTTCCCTTTCTACTCAAGCTAACCAATTATGATCAGGAATTTCAGCTTCATTCAATTGGTATCACTTCAGTGATAGAATGCCTAGCCTAATTCATGAACATTTAGCATATTACAGTACTATTAAATATGTCCAATCAAGTCTCCTGGAGACTTCATAGCAGATTCATGCAGTTTTCTTGGTATAACTATGAAAATGTCTTGAGGTTGCCTTCTTCTGGCACATTTCGCAACTTCTCACCCTGTTCTAGATCCCTAGTACTAACCAAGTCCAATTTTTCTTACTTTCTAAGCCCAGGCAATCATATATTAGCTGCTATTTGTTAAGGTTGTATCACCATTATTTGGCTTCAAATCCAGAAGTAATTTTTCAAAAGACTCACCATGGAGTCTAATGCTTTATATAAAATCCTGCCATGTCCTTATTTATGAACATTATTTTATACTTAAGGCAACAATTTCCCAGTCGTAATGTATGGCTGTGAGAGCTGGACCATAAGGAAGGCTGAGCATCGAAGAATTGATGCCTTTGAAT
>JANHZU010001753.1:49939-63830 GCA_032468055.1 Acrochordus granulatus
AAATGTACATATAATTGTAAAAATGTGTAAACTTTTGTTAAGATTTGAAACTGAAGAATTAAGAATTGTATGATAAAATAGGCTACTCATTTTAGTTATAGTGATGAATTAATAGGAGAGAATGTGAGTCAATGGAATAAAATTTACACTGTGTAAACTTAAGAGAATGTATTTTAGAAAACAATATATCACGTAAATTATCAAAAATGTATAATATTGGAAATATGAAAACTGAAGGGACATGTTTTATTATATATTATGATATATGGATTTAATGACTGACAAATATGAGAATTAAATAAGGGGCTGAAGGTTTCTCTGGAATAATTAAGAAGGATGGGAGAATATGGGTTTCTTATTATCTGTTGAAAGATCAGACTTCTTTAATTCTTTAGTTATCTCTCTTTGTTCTTCCTTTTTTGCACTTTGTTCTCTTTATTTTTTCTTTTTCTTTTTTAAATTTGTCTTAAACTAGTGAAAAAATATTTATCTCTCTCTCTCTCTCTCTGAGTGGGTGTAGATAGATAGATAGACAGACATACAGATAGATAGATATAAAGAAATTGTGCCTACCTAGGTTTTGGGTTTGACATCAGCCAAGACTATGGGACAGGGAATAATCAGATGTAAGGCACTTTGACCAAAGTTCAGGAATGATAAACTCTTGAGGTGCTGTTTTCCTTGATTTCCAGCAGCATCTCTTCATGAGCAACTGGATTCCATTTGTGGAATGACAATTGAGTCTCTGAGGCTATTGGTGTTTAGGGAGTTTAATTTGCAATCTGGTAGCATCAGGACTGCAATAGCTAAGAATCTGTGGACTTCAGATTCAGATATAAAGATCAACCTACCCAAGTCACTGATGGCCCACACATTGTATCTGTTCCCCCCATTCCCATCCAGAGCAGTTATTATGTGATCTGGTAATGAAAGATAACTCTGTTGCCATGGATAAGCATGGCAATAGAATGGCAAAAAGTCACTTTTTCTTCACCTTCTTTGTTGCCCATTGATAGCTTCCAAATAGTCCTTGTTAGGACAACCTGTTTCTGCCTTAAAGAGAAAGGCAATAAACCATCTGTAGACAATGTGCAGAATTCTGGCTATTGGACAGATAAAGTCACTCAGATCCACACCAAATTAAACTAGACAGGTCTGGCCAAGGGGCTTGGTGGCTTAGTCTGATATTATGATCTCAGGTGAAGTTGAATCATGACTCTTGTGGAAGTTGAAGAGTTTTCTGCTATTCATTTGGTCAGTTTTTTGATATATCCAGGTCCTTGTTGGTTTATTAAGATAGCTAGGTGGATGGAGTTAGGTCTATATAGTGATATTGCCATTTTGAGATAGGGAGAAGTGTCTTCTACTTAAAAAGAAGCAATAGTGCACCTCTCCACTTTCAAGAGATTGTCCTTAGACCTAACTTAAACTTCTATTATCCATTCTCCAAGTGGATAGTGAGATGAAGTTCAAGCTGCAATTGCAGAGGGTCGTTGAAGAAGCAAATTATCTAATACCATTTCAGTTGGGTTTCAGATGGGATTTAGTTGGATACAATTTTGGTAATGCTTGTTGAAGACATGAAGGGGTGGGGCACTGAATACATCTTTTGAGTTACTTGATCTTTTGATGGTTTTTGATACTATCAACCATAAATCCTTCTGGACTAGCTCTGAGGATTAGAAATGGAAAATCATATAATAGTAGTTTTTTTTTCCTTCCTACAGGGCTGGTTCCATTTGGTGCTTATGGGGGAGATTGCTCCCTATGCCTGTTCTTTATGGAATACCACAGAATTTGGCACTTCCTTCATTCTTGTTCAAAATCTACATGAGATCATCTACCAATTTGGAATCTGAATCTTCAGTATCCTTCTAGTAACCAATTATAAATATAAACCCACACTGGCCAAACACGGATATTGGAGTTTCCCCAGTGCTTTGATGAGAGTCTGAATGGAAAGAAAACAACTGTGACTCAGTCCTACCAAGAACAGACAGTTGCTCACACTTTACAGTTCAACTTTTCCAAAGTACTTTACACTAGGTTGCCCTTTAAGATCACTCAGAAACTGCAACTAATCCCAGAATAAAGTGGCACAAGTGCTCCTTTGAAACAATACTGGTTTGCAAGCTGAATTTGTTACTAATATGTTTCAAGGTGCAATTCAAGATTCTGTTTATCACTTATAAAACCCAGGCTGGTATGAGACCTAGTTGTTTAAGACACCTCCAATTTTTTGTGGTTTCTTTCCAGTTTCTTTCCATAAGAGCTAACAGAATAGGTAACCTCTTGTCCACTCAATTAAAGAGTCTCATAGTTTAGGACCCTGTAGTGCATCTTCTCTTTTCTGGTACGTGTCCTCTAGAAGAAGTCCCCCAAGATCAAAACAGTTTTTATCCTGATAGCATTCAGGAGTGCCTTAAAGACCTGGCTATTCTCTCATACCTTGGAGTAAGTTGCTTGGAACCCTCTTGCTAGAGCTGTTTGATGTCTTTATATATATTTTGGTGCGAGTTGTTCAGATTGTTATATTGTTAATTAATATTTGTTATTTCCCTTAATGTATTTTTATTGTCTCATTGTATTTTATTTTTATATAGTAATATGACCAGAGTTGCTTTGGAGTTGGGCAAAAGCAAAATCAATTTAAATGTATCAGTACCTTTCAGCTGTCAGCCATATGCATTTTTTAATATGTGAAAAGAAATAATTTCATAAACAATTTCTTAACAGCCATTAACATTACAATGGTAAACTCCCTCCCTTATATTAGCCATTGAATTCTCTTTGTTATATTACTCAATGAAACAAAAGTATTTGATTTCATTATGTCTTATCAGTTTCTTTTTTGTTTTCTTAAATTTAGTCTTAATTTTGTTTGTATCTTTTTCTCTCAAATGAAAGAGAAAAAAATCAGAAAAACAAAAGAGATAATCTATTGTTTAAAGTTTTATACTGAGTATAAAAAAGTTTTATACTGAGTATAAAGTCTGCTTTTTTAAAGTTTCAGCATCCACAATGGCAAATCCACATATCATGTATATATTTAAGGAACATTAATTAAACTAGCAGACACTAAATTACTATTGCCATTTTGGAAAATGCAACTGATTTATCTGCCTTTATGAGTTAACCTAAGCATGGTAGAAGAAAACAGTATTTCAAGGTTGTCAAGATGTTGACATGTTTTAATAGTATAAATCATGGCTAGAAAAGTCCATCCATGTACTTCTTTGGCATTGCTAGTTTTTCTTCTACTATGGGATATATGTGTAGGAAGTTACTAAATCTAGGTAAGAAAAAGAAGTATATGCTGTAGTTTATTTTTTCATAAACAAGATTCCCTTTTTAAGCACAATATGGTAAAAAAAGTGAATACTAACGGAAAGCAAAGTTGCGAAAATTTTCTCTTTATTATTCCTATTCATCTTCCATTTACATTTTTCCATTCTAAAACTATAAATTCTATAAAGGTGTAAATATACTGTATGCATGTGCATAAATCCAAACAAATAGATCAATGTCAATTTCTTCAGTGAAAGCTGTGTTTGTATGTTTCATGAACATTCTAATTCAGGCATTTTTGCTGCATCTACAATGCAAATGGCACTGTATTTTTGTATGCCAATTCTTTAACAGGATCCAGTAGCAGAAGCATCTTACAATGAGGTCTAAATACCAAGTTACTAGTCCTGCAATTCACCATTTGAAGTTTCTCAAAATCTCCAGGTATAGTGTTGCTAAGAGTAAAATTAAATGACCAATCTGCCCTTTAAGAATGAATTTGCATGCCACCATTTATATTTATTCTTCCTCCATTCTACTGACCATCTGAGAGAGAAGAGACTAAGCTTGCCATTTCTCTCCCAATGTCTACTTCTCTCTTTAGTTTTCTGCAGTGCAGGTCTTTGGAAACACGGATAGTTTCTTTCGTTCCTATTTCCTTCACTTACTCTGTTCAGATCTGTGAGAGAGATGGACAATGATTTATGTTAGTAGACTTATGTATGCATGGTATGTGCATATACCTGAGGATGCATGCTGGCAACAGACCCAAGAAAGATATTCCAACTTGGGTATCAGTTGGCCATCAGGATGACAAGGTTGCCCATCTTGAACTTAAAAGAAGCATAACTTAAACATATTATACTAAGGCATGAAAAGTGATTTAAATGCTAAGACAGTTAAATATTATTTATTTGTATCTGAATAACTAATTAAAATCATTTAGTACTAAAAATGAACAAACAAAATCCTTCTTTCAACTAAACCTTTCCTTCTATCCCAGATCTGAAGCATTTAAATTATCCATTTTCAAAGATATAAAATAAATAAAAAGTGTATTAATGATTATGTCCGGTTTGTTATCCACATCTACTATAGTTTTTGAAAGAAATAAAAAATTTCCAATAACTATTTTTGGACCAGAGAGGTAAGTGTAATGCATGTGCAACATTCATATACCCTCAGAGGCATTCCTAATGAACATAATACACTAAACACATCAATATACTGCACAGTATAATATGGTATTAAGAAACACTTCTTTTTCCTTTACGTAATTATTGTGTCATTTATTTACTAATCACATTATACTGAATTCCATGGTTTTTTTAAAAAAAGTTTAATTAAAAACATAAGTTTTAATAGAAGATTATAAGGAAAATAAATAATGATAGATTAATTCAAATATTTTTCAATTTCACCACTAACATGAAGAATATATTTTTAATGTTTTTAAGAATATGTATAATAAATGTAATTAAGTTTTGTTACTGTATTTTATTTTATTTTATTTTATTTTTGTGTTTCATGTAAAAATGGCATTACTCTTTTATTACATATACATTTGCATTTTTCAAAAAAATAAGTACTCAGGATAAACATATTCATGACAATATTTCTGAAAACGCATTTGATGATGAAGCCTTGCATTTCCAAATGCTTAACTGGATATGCTTTTTGTTTAAGGTTAACAATGAATACAAATTTTCATCTCAGTTTAATGCACACATAAATAAACAAGTCTATTTTTGACACAACTATCTCCAACAGTCATGGCTTCAGAAATTGCATTACTACAGGCATCCAGCTAGTTTAATGAATGAACAGTTAAAAACAGATTAAAACAATTATCACACATTCTGATAAAGCTGTTGAGTAACCTGTAATTAGTTTAGTATCACATCAACCCATACATTAGAATTTACAAACTACAGTGGCTAAATTCACACATCACATTAGGGCAAATCAAACAAACCATATATTCAAAAGCTGTGCAGTAATAGCAAGTAGTCCCAGAGGACAGCTGAACGGGAGGAAAGAAAGGCTGAATTTTTTTTGTTCTAAATGCAGAGTTCTTTGAGGCAAAAGTTCCTTGTTAATCAGATCTATGGTTCAGTCTTATGTATGTCTTATTCACTGAGTTGACTCAGATCTACTGCCATGAAAATCCATCTAGGAGTCCAGTCTTAATTGCCTAAGGCATTGTGCCTTTTTCAAACAAGCAGGCTGTTTTAATTGACTGCATTTCTGTTATATTAATATACATTTATATATTAGCTTTAAGAAAAGATGTTATCACAAAGTAGACAAATCTGGGCTGTTTTTAATAAATATTACACACACAATTAATATATAAAACAGTCATTTGTAATGGTATTACCTCACATTTACAATATATATAAATGCTTGAACCTGCCTACACATACACACAAATAAAACATAGTCATCTGTTAATATATCTTTTTTTTTACTTGAAGCTTTGTTGCACAATCTATGCAGCCTTTAGTTAAGTTTGGTCCCATTGGGTTTTATTCCTCTATGTTAGGGACACAAATTCAGATTCCATTACTAATTGTTTTGTTTTCTGTTTTGTAATCATGAAATCAACACGAGGAAAGTTAGCAATCCTCAGGCTGCATTAAGTTGAAAAATGCCTTTAATACACTGTACTGACAATATAAACTAATATAAACCACTTTATACCTCACAGCTCAGGGAGGAATTTTGTGTCATTGTTGGGTATGTTCCACATTGTCATACTATTATCATATAATATCTGAATTAGAACTTAAAGTTTGCTCTGGGAGATTACTTTAGAGAAATGCTCTAAAGTAATTATGGAAGCACTGATAGATGTGATAAGCCTGAACTTTTGAAGTAAAGACAAAAACATTCAACTAATTCAGACATATTTGTCATTAAAACACACAACATAGATCTGTTTTTCTCCACTGCATTAAAACATCACAATATTGTTTAATATTAAATTATTATTAATAATAATTATTGTTAATATTGTTTATTATTAACTTTAATTGACTGGAATTGTCCAGAAACATAAGTAATGTGTTATTTTTCCCCTGTCTCCTACTGCCTGATGGTTTTCAAAGATCAGGAATCAAAACTGGGAGTCTAACATGCTAAATATATATATATATATTGTTCTACACTCTCACTGGTTTCTTACAACTTATAAATTTATGCTTTTTGTTCAAACTGTATTTTTGTCTTTTATTTGTATTTTATTCATCTGAGTCCTACCTAAACTTAATCTAGGACTAGCATTATATTCAAGCGAATCATTAAAAGGTTCAACATATTACAATCCTTCTCTCTATCCACCACCACCATTCCATTAAACAAAGTTACAAACAAACAAAATCCCAAGTTCCTTTTGCAAAGAGAAAGTCAAACTCAACAAAAGTGCATCAATGTTTTTATCTATATTTATATAAGTCATCCTTCTTGTGATACATATAACATGAAGCCAGCCTTCATTAAAGGACTTTCACTCTTCCCTTGGGACAGAAAATTAAGTGGTTTAAAAGAAAATGTGCCTCCAATTCTAGGCTTCATAAACTGATTCTGGTAGTAAGATACACTGAAGCACAATTCAGCATTTACTATCTTTCCAAATCAAAGAAAAAATGGTTGCAGAGAAGTTCGACTCAGCAGTTTATTATTAATGCATTAACATTAAATAATCAAAGTACTGAGCAGCTGCTTCGATAATTAAAAAAGGTAAAGATTTCCCTTGCCAATCGTGGCTGACTCAATGGAGTGGTACCCATTTCCTTAGTGCACAGATTCACAGCCAAGGGAGCCAGCATTTTGTTGCTTCCGTGGTCATGTGGCTGGCATGATTATATACCGAGGTTCATGAAATGCTTTACCTTTCCCACCAAATTAGGCAATACTTATTTATATATTTGCATTGTTCATGCTTTTGAACTGCTAGGTTGGCAGGAGCTGAGGTGAATAATAGGAGCTCACTCCATTATGTGGCATCTGGATCTCAAACTTGGGCTGCTGACCTTCTGGCTGACATGCCCAGCATCTTAACCACTTGGTCACCATGCTCCACTTAGATAATAGGGATATCCAATGTGCTTCAAAAGTAAATCCTAGGCTATGAAATGGGGAAAGGACAGTTTCAAAGGACAGATTAAACTTGAAAAAATAGTAGCTTTTTCTGTTATGAACATTCCTACCAAATTTCAGACAGAGTTTTTTTTCTGCAATAGGTGTTTAAAATGACCAATGATGCCTCTTTTCAGAGTGCTGGTAGGCGAAAGTCTTAATTTTCCTAATTAGTTCTTACACCTCAACAATGTATCTATGAATCCAATTGTTTTGCCTTTCTCATACAAAATGCAAGACATACAGTATACGTCTATATTTATGTCAGTAGATCCAACTGGATGCATTAAGCTTTCTTCTGATATTACCCCATCTGTGAATGAATAGATTACACAATATTGCCTATAAATTAGCAAGCACTCCAGTTAACTATTCTTGATTTTAAATAACATGCATAGCATGACTTTTATCTTTTCAGGATTAATTTAATTAGCAATTACATTAGTGCTTGCAAATTTTGTTTCAGACACAAATTGAATATTTTGCTATATAATAATTGTTTGGGTAATGAGAGAAAAGTGAGATCTAATATATTCATTGAAAATAAGATTAATTAGTTTAAAGGAAGAAATGGAAAAGGGAATTAAAGATTTAATACATGTACTAGTCATGACATTCTATTTCAGTGTACCATAATCTCCTGACCAATTTGGCTTTAGGGAGTCCAAAATATCATATATGTTTTGAAATTATCAAATATATATAGTATAGTTTGAAGATGTATCAGTTGATGAGTATTCAGTGAAACTCAATAGAAGGACAATTTTTTTGCAAATTTATTTATACTTTTTCTGTCGAAAGAGTGAAAGGATTGGTTTATGTGCAAACATATACATAAAAGTCAACCTTTGGTATTCTTGGGTACAGGACCAGCATGCCAAGACAGTGTAAATACCAGGCATTAAAAATTGCCTAACCCTTATATTTCTGTATTAAGAAACTGACACAAAGAAAAAGACAGAGTTTTGATGAAAAAGTAAAAAAAAGAGAAATAAATACAAGGATTTGAAGGGCCATAGTTCTTGGTACTGTGTTAATTCATCCAAAAATTCTACAGAAATTGTAAAAAAAATACTTATTTTAACTCCATGCAGAATAAGTCGTCTACCAGTTTCATTCAGCTTTAAAAAGAAAAGGCAACTTGTTTATTTAAAAGGAAAAGAGAATTTGGATAACATTCTCTTGGGTAGATTGTGGGTTTTGCATTTGGTTAATTATGTGGCCAAGATTTATATGTGAACTTCCTGTTTTTTTTTTACTGTTAAAAATCTGCTTTCAGTTCAGTAGACTGAAGCCTTCAGATTTCTCTCACTTTCTCATGGAGGAAGAAAACTATGAAAATTGTTCTGCAGATTTTGGGGTAATGTTACATAAAATAGCCTTATTGCCTTCTCATTTTGGCTCATATTTTTCCTCCTTGCTGAGTGAATTGGTGCAGCATCCATCATTTCTTTATTTCTTGGCTATCTTATCCTGTCCATTCACTTGCAGATTCTAATTCCTGTCAGCTTATTACTCTCTCTCTCTCCAATCTTTACTTCATAAGTATGTGACTGCACAGTCAGATTTAACCATCTTCTCACTATCTTCAGGCTTCATTTTATTTTCTTATCTTTTGGCGACACACAACTTTGTTCAGAATTCAGCATAAATGACAAATCAGTTATATATGCTTCTAGATACTTGTTAATATTTGTTGAGCCATATCTTGCCCCCCTCTCCCAATAGCAACTATCATCAATTCCTTTGAATATCTTTCTGGTTTTCCTGAACTTAGAATAGGATTTCTTCTTCTTACTGGATTCCAAATCCCAGTACCCATGGGAAAAATATGCAGATACTAAATTATGGGAAGACATTATAGTAACTTTGTTTATTACAATTCTGCTGTTTCTCAAAACCTTTGTTAAAAAAATCAAGTTACATAATTTTATTTTTTTAATAGAAACACGAGAATATTCTGAATCTTGGGAAAGCTGTTTTGCTATTAGATGAGATTTTTTTTGGGTTAAATGGGCAAATGATTTAATGCATTTCTAGATTGTAATGCAAATACTATGATTATTTCATTAGTTGCAACATCTGCTCTCAAATATTTGCCTATTTTCTTGCACAGACAATTGCTTTCAGCTCATCCAAACTATTAATCTTATGCTCATGTCAGAGAGTCAGATTATAGGACCTTTAATTCAGTGAACATTTACAGGCCCATGTTATCCAAAATCAGTATTCCATTTATAAGCACTCAGCACAGTGAGTTAAGTGCTGCTGCAATCTGTCACAGGATGATCTGGAAAGATACATAGAGCAGTCACTGAAGCTCCTTTTCAAGGTTAATAGCTCACAACTTTTATTTCTGTTTCATAAGGAAGGAAAAACAGAACTTTAAAATTCTAAGAAGAAAGCTGTGAGTGTGATCCTACTAAAATAACTGAGGACAAGAAATATAGAGGTAGCTGCATGAAATTGACAAGAAAATATTTTTCTGTGCATAAGTAACCATGCAGAGATATTCAACAGTTGAAGACCCCAACGTGTTTTCAGGAGCACAAGTTAGTAAATATGTTATATGTATTTACCTTCTGTCTGAACGTCTATAATCCGAGATTCTATTGCCTGTGTAAAACAAGAAAAACAGTCTGTATGAATTGTTAATTTAATTCTTGTTTAATAATACTTAAAAATAATTTTAAAATATATATTTCCTCACATTAGCAGTAGCTAAGGATATACATATAGTGCTTTCTTACCTGCAAACTTCAGCTGCTTCACTGTTTTCTTGTTCATTTATAAACAGATTAGAAATGAAGTTGAATTATGAAATCTTTTTACAGAGATCATAGCCCCTTCTTCACTTTGCAACAATAATAACTTAGTGTTCTTTTCATACTTCGTTTATCACATTCCCTACCTGGTAGATTTGTTCTTTTCATCACCCTTCCATCATTACTGGAAAAAACAAGCACAAGTTGCTTGATTTTTTTTTTTTTTGGATATATCTCCAATAACATGTGGTTTCCATTGATGGAGTTTTTATATGAGTCTACCCCATCAATTCCTCTTTGTACCTGCAATCAAACCAAGTAATATTTTCATCCCAGATGAAAATGAAAAACAATTTTACCTGATTAAAGGGAGGAAAGGAGACAAGAAGATCACAATTTCGCTGAAATTGAAAACACACATATGAATAGATGGTGTATGTGTGTATGTGTACACACACAGTATATACACATATGGCATGGCTTCCATTTTACTGTAAGGAAGGAAGGGAAAGATGGAGGGAGGGATAAAAGGAAAGAAGACAAATGCACCATTTCACTGTTCTAACAATGACTTTAGGGCAAACGTTTACAGTTCCACAATTTATAGATATTATGGGACAAGGGTGTATAAGACATTTTCATATACTATAAATGTTTTTATATGTACTATATATGTGTCTACAATTTTATTTTGCACTTCCATTATTAGGAGGTGAGCAACCAACATTTTTAAATACTCTCTGAGCTGTCTAATTATATGTACAAAACACATTGTATTGATTAAATATATTGTAAGATAATAAGTTTTTATAGTTCAGGAAGTGAGTACTGAATATTCTTTAAGACACTTAACCATTGATTTGTTAACAAGTCTGAATACTTTGTTTAAAGTTCTTGAAAATTACTATTTGCCTTCACAATACTCATTAAAAGTCTGTAAAAATTAATTATAAATTTGGAATTTCAGTGCTAAGGGAGCAGTAAATGCTATTTACATCTAAAGACAAAATTGTGAAATTAAAAGATTTTAATTGCATACAGTGCCATTCTACCTTTTTAGATTACACGCACACACGCACACATACATATTGCAATTTCAGATTGTTTAAAACCTTGATGAGAAGTGAAAGGATCTAAAGTATTTGTCATTCATTCATTCATTCATTCATTCATTCATTCATTTAGTTTTAATGAGTTTCTACATGAGCAGAGAGAAGTAGTATTTTGATTAATTTTAATAATAGTTTTATTAATTATTAGAATGTAATGAATAACATTCATTTATTCCTTTCCACAAGAACGATCTAATGCAGGCAAATGTGCACACTCAATATCATGATTTGAACAGAGAAATAAAAGCATTATATTAACATGGACATAATATAATTATAGTAATAAAATAGAAAGAATGGGAAAAGATCACAAAGTATCCAGATCTGAAAATCAAAATTGAAATTTTATGCTATAAACCAGCTGTGATGATCCCAGTCATTATCAGCACACTGGGTGTGAAAAAACCTTGGACAACACTTAAAAATATGAATATTTGAAATTGTTGTTGGCTCCGTCGATCTCGGGAGATCATGGAAAATTCGCGTCATGGAAATGGACATGAAATGTGCTGAGTCTGTGGTGGAACCGCTCTCGTCCTTTGCAGTCTGTGTGACCGTTTTTCTCGCCATCGGATATTTCTTCTTTCCTCAGCTGCCTTGAAGATGTTCCTGGTGGCTGTTTGCCAACCTTGGCGGTTTGAGGCCAATATTTGAAATAATAAAGCAGCAAACAACTACATCTAAGAAGATCAACAGATAGAAAGTTTGAATTGCACACCATAGACAGAATCTACAATTTCAGTCAAATCAGAAATATTTGTACTAATACATCAATTTAGAAACTTCAATGAACCAGCCAAAATCTGACAAAGAAATGCAGTTCTGAATGCAGCTATGGAACAATCTAAAGACATTCAATAGAATGTAGCTTTGATGAAAGAGGTGGAGAAGGAAAAAGAAGAAACTGAAATAAAATAACTTGTAAAGAACATCAGAAATGGTGGAAAAAGGTCAAGGAGATAAAGATTTGGCCAGTACCAGGTAAAGATGAACTACATAGTTTTTAGTTGATATGTTTAAGTGGTCTACACACACTCCTTTGCCAAACAGTTTAACAACATATTGCAAACAAATTACATTGAAGATTGGTTAACATCTATTATTTATTTATTACATTTATATATTGCTCATCTCACTGATTAGGACAACTATAGACAATTGACACCTGGTGGAACCTAAATGATAATGAAAGATCCAGCAAAAGGCAGCACTAGGCAACTACAGGCCAATTACCTGCTCAGATGCTAACTGGTGATGGCTGAGGCAGTGCAACAGGATCTGATTGAAAACAAGCTCTTTTCTTCTGAGCAGAAAGACAATTCTTCGTCTATTTAAGAAAAAAAATTATTTTCTATTTAAGAAAATAATTGCTCAAATAGCAAAGAGAAAATGTTCAGCTCCTAATTGACATGGTGTTTTTAGAAAACTTTAAGAGAAGGAAGAACAACTTGAATATAGCTTGGATTGATTACAAGAAGCCATTTGACTCCCTACCACATGACTTGATAATCAAGCTGAGAAATAAAAGGAGTCAGTAGAAACATCAGATGCTTTGTGAAAAAATCAAGAACATGATGGAAGAGAAAGCTGCTGATCAATAATGATAGATTGAACAGTTTAACATCAAGAGAGGAATCATTCCATGAGATTTACTATTATCATTGCTGTTTGTCACTGTATTGATTCATCCCAGTCAACAAAATTGAACAAGTCAGCCATGGATATCAAATATCCAAAACATTTGCCAGCCTATCTTACATCCTTTACATGGACAATCTGAAGTTGCATTGGAAAACACTAAGAAATTGAATTACTGATCAACACTCTCTGAAGCCAAGATAATTGTAGCAAAATTGCAAAAAAATCTTGCACACCAAATTTTAAAAAGACAACTGGACTTATGTTTCAACTCTAATCCAGGAATCTTCTTCAATCTCACATAAAAAATAAAAATGATATGGAATATATGAACACATTTCTCAAAAGGAGGGGAGGAAACTGTGAAACCCAATGCCCTGGTTCTTATTTATAAGCTGAAAAAAAGGAGGTTTTTGTAAAAAAAGAATTTTCAAGTTTCAGTTAAATCACCTCTCCTCTAGATCAGTTTTGCATATGTGCCAAAGTTGGGTTGTAAACAGGGGGCAATTGAAATCTAGTCCTTTCCCCCTTGTTAACTGAAGGATTTAAAGTCTTATCTATCTTGAAAGCCAGTCAGTTTCTCTATTGAGAATTTGAAAACCACAGTCTTGGATAGTGCATTCTCTCTTGATGAGGGTGAAAGAGGAGAGTGCAAAAGCTGCCTTGAAACTCAAATGTAGATTCACAGCTAATGTCTCTGAAAAATTGTGTTGACTGAATCTCATAAAATTTCTGCTTCATTTCTGAATCTCATAAAATTTCTGCTTCATTCAATATAAAATTCTGAAGAAGCTTCATTATATTGAATGGCATAAATGACATCTGTCTGTCTGCGTTTGGGAGTCTTGTCTTTGGGCTGTACTAATTTTTGCTTCCCCCCAGTGAGGCACCACCTTGCTGTGGTTGGGGGGCTTGTGTGCTCTAATGAAGATGAGAGCTCTGCCAGAG
>JANHZU010001753.1:101039-112031 GCA_032468055.1 Acrochordus granulatus
AAGACTCTTGAGGGTCCCTTGGATGGCAAGGAGATCAAACCAGTCAATCCTACAGCAAATCAAACCTGATTGCTCTTGGAGGGACAGATATTGAAGCTGAAGCTCAAGTACTTTGGCCACATAATGCGCAGGGAGGACTCATTAGTAAAGACTGTGATGCTGGGAAGGATTGAAGGGAAGAGGAGAAGGGGATGGCAGAGGATGAGGTGTAGCATCGTCAGTGTAATGGGTGTGGGCTTGGGAAGACTCTGGGAGGAAGTGCAGGACAGGGAGGCCTGGCATAGTTCAGTCCATGGGGTCGCAAAGAGTCGGACACGACTGCGCGACTGAACAACAACAAGAGGATGGCCCAGCACCAGAAAAGCAACACCAGAAGGACCAGAATCAGCAGTTTACCTTCATCTACCAAAAAAAAAAAAAGAACATTCATTGAGGACAACAATGTTCACATTTTGGACAAGACAGGTGGCTTGAGAGTGAAGTGAAGGAAACCATTTATGTCTAAGTGGAAAATCCTTCCCTCAATAAAGAGGAAGGACTCAGACATTACTTGTCCCCATTTTTCATGCTGCTTTTTCATCAGTCCCCAGGACGCTTAATACCACTTCACAGATTCATGAAGGAGACCACACTTAACAACCCATTTGGGGATGAATAAGGGATTTAGGAATAGAACACCTACATCCCAAAGACGTTACCTATTCACATATCCTATTGTTCATTTAATGAGCCTTATCAGGTTAAGTGAGAAATGCAGCCACCCTGGAAGACATATATGGGGTCTCCTAACCAACGTTTTCTCAGACTGAAGAAGCTGCTTGGATAAGCAGTGAAATGCCTTGAACCAAAAAGAAAAGAAGTCCAGTTGCCATGATTTAACCTCCAGACCTGCTGGGAAACTATTGCAACAATCTCAGCATAAAACAATCAAGACATGTATTTAGAAAGTTTTTGATTTCTCTATTATAAATCATCTTATATCCTATGAATAAATCACCTATATCCTATGAATAATTATCAAATGTTAGTAATTCATTCAGATTCTCATTAATCAATAATCTCAGACTAGGGAAATTGAATCTCAGGGATCTGAGAGATCTCTGAGAAAGATTGAATCTCAGGGATCTGAGAGATCTCTGAGAAAGATTGAATCTCAGGGATCTGAGAGATTTCTGAGAAATCTCAGAGACAAATAAGGGAAAGACATAATAGATAATAGATTAATAAATTAATTAATAAAGCTAAATCATGGCAATTGCCTTATTATATACATGTAAGGTGATGGGGGGACATCCAAGTAGAATCATTAATAAAATAATCTGTCTTGTTGATAATCATAAAGAATGGAAAAAGATTAATAGATCTGAAAAGTATCCATGTAATAATGGTATTGAAACCCCCTCATTATGTTATCAAGTCACCAAAGAAAGAGTGTAAAAAGATAAAAACATTAGACCCAGGCCTCTTTCCCAAGGGATACTACCATAATTCATCATATAACACAACAGAAGAAGTGTTACATGTCCAAAAATAATGTGTATGTGTGTATCTCTTTGTTATGTCTCTCTTTTCCTCTGCATATGTAATGAAAAGGAAGAGTAAACAAAAGCTGTACATGTGGTGTAACATTGGCAATCACCAATGGCAAATTCACTGTACCCTATAGGACAAAAATAGAATCTTAGTATTCTAGAGGTACAAAAGATTAACCTCTACTGATTTTACAATTTTTAAAACATCTGAAGACATAAAGCAAACATTTTTATAACTTAAATTGATTACCAAAAAAAACCTCCCCACCCACCACCATAACCACTTACAAAAACCAATGCATTCATTAGCCTCCATTTAGATTAAGAAAGTTTGGAAATTTTGGAAATTTTAAAAAGTATTTAGTTTAGAAATAAAATCAAGGATGATTTTTTTTCCCAAGAAGACTTTCTATCTCCATTGCTTTTGAAAATGATTTTGATTCTATTTAAGATAATTTTGAATAGATTATCCAAGCAAAGGACAAAAACCTCAGTGTGCAATATTGGGATGAATTGAAATTATATGGCAAAATGAAATATTGGAAAATTACAATAACGTTTAAATACTGTTTCATTTTTAAGTGACAATGGAAATAATAGCAAATGGAATTAACAGTCTGGTAGACCTAAAATATGGAATGGTTAAAACCAAAAGCACTTACAATGAAGGATTGTTATAAGTACTGGAGCATTTTAGAAGCAAACAATGCTTTGCTTGTAAAAAAAGAATATCAGTCCAGGTATGTAAATAAATTAGAGAAGATTTAAAATCAAGACTGAATGATAGTATCAAAGCAATTAATACTTGGATGTCCTTGTACTACACTATATAAGAGATATTGTTGACTGGTTACAAGCTGAAATATATGTTTTAATCACAAGACTTGAAAAATTATTGCATTACATCATGCTTTATACTCAAAAGCAACACATATATTTACAAAAAACCCTGTGGTCTTGCTTCCTCCATGAAGCACACAGTAGAGGATGATATTGGAAGGCATAAAATATATAAGGTAAGCAATGAAAAGATCTTAATAAATGTTTGCAAGGAAATATTTTGAATGTCATAAAATCAAATAATAACTGAATTATTTAATTCAATTAAATAATAATTGAACAGTATGATAAATTAAAATATTGGGAAGATCAAAAAGATTCATACCTGCAGTGAATTTAAATAACAAAAACTAGACAATGGCTTCTGACTGGATTTGCAAGAAGAAAACATCATAAATAATATATGAAGCATTAGGAGAAGTGCAAATGCTACAAAAATATGAAACAAAGTAGAAATGACAATATATATAGGTTATGCAAAGAGGAAAATGAAAATGAAAATGTGTTTCATCTTATAAGTGTTGTTGAAAAAATAACTGAAACAGATTTGCAAACTTTATTTAAAAAGGCAATTAGACTTTTATTAGAAACATTTTGCCCTCTATCCATAAAGCTTCTCAATTCCATGTAAAAAAGGAAGAAAATATGTATGCCTCTAAAATGGGCTATTTTAAAATGGGCAGGATACAGGAAACACAGAAGGTTCTCACATAGCAAATTAAACAGAGTAATAGTTAGGAAATAAAGTTTTAGAGAAAAATTGTCTTAAGAATCAGAACAATAATATTTCAGAGCATCCTGAAAAGTTTTTTTTTGTAATTGATTCAAAGTTGTTTTATGAAATTGAAGTCAGTTGAAATCTCGTTCCTCCTCCCTTATTAATTGAAAGATTTAAAGTATTCTTTCAATTAATTTAAAATAAATAGATTCTTTGATTTCTCTTGAAGTTGTTTCCTTGTCAATTGTTTGGAATTTGCAATCATCAAAATAATGTCCATTGTCTTTAAGGTGTGAATGTACTGCAGACAGCTCAGATTCCTTATGTTGTTGAAATAATTTAAAAAGTTGCTGTTTCATGTCTCCAGTATAAAATTCTGAACAGGCTTCACTACATTGAATGGCATGTATTACATTTAAAGATATATATATATATTCACATAATTCCTTCCTTTTTTACAAGGATTGAGAAAATCTGGATAGAAGACAATTTTTTTTCCAATAACATATTGCACTAAATATTTTTGCTACAAATTATGACCTGGATTAATGAGAATATACACAGATAATTTCTGAATTTGTTTAAGCTACCAGCAAGTCATTGAAGCATAAATTAGTTATGTCAAGTGAAAATGAGGAATTTACAGCCTCTTTATAAACTTACACAAATTCTAATATACATTTACTTTCATTTTTATACATTATTGGGTTACAGAATATTATGTTAATGTGCATAGTAATAAGATCCTTAAACTGAAACAATGTATTGAAGAAATAATCTCTAAATCCATACATTCCTGTATCTGCTATCTAAAAAGACTTGTGCTCTGAGACATTCATTGTTCTAGTTAGCATTCTTGCACTTTCATTATCTCATTTTACTTATTGCAACATTCTTCTCTTTGAGCATTCATAGCAACTAACTGATTATAGCTGAAACTATTGCTTTATTTTCCCTGGGAAGATTATTTGAGTAAATGGCATTTTAGCTTAACTCCAGAATATAAGGCAAGACATGATTGTGTAGCAAAAATGCCTCACTGGGATAAATGTAAAACTAAAGTTTTGAGATTGGTGTGACCATTTATTTTTTAAATAAAAAAACTGCCCCAGAGTTACCATGTAAGATTTGCATGGATCTTCCAAATGGAAATGGAACAATATCTACAACATTATTTATCAGAAGTCACAGTAAGTGAAAATTTGGCAATACCAACTGACAATGAATAGCTCAAAGGAACTGGAAAAGATTACATAGTAATCAACTGAAATTCAGAAGCTATGGAATAACTCAACAATTTTTTTCCCATAGTTATTGAAGCATTAAGAGATATAACAATAGAATTATCAAAACAGCTAAAACAATATAAACTTATTTGATTGAACAACTTTTAGTTTATAAAAAAATAGCTTTATTCAGAATCATCTACATATGTATACATCTGTATGAGTGTAGGGAGGCCCAGGAAGAATTGTATTGGTGGATGAATGCATATATAGCATTGTAGGAAGCCGCAATTTTCCCTGCCAGCTTCTTCATTGATTTTTTTTTGTGAGTTTATCAATATTGGAAAAGAATATTGGAAAAGATGATCATTTGACCACGGCTAATGTGGCAGCACTGAAGAAGCTACAACTTTGCCAAATTTTACTTCCACAGAGTCAGGGCTCCCAGATTATGGATGCATACTGTGCCCATTTGATGTACACCTATTTGACAACTATTGAATATCCTATAATGCACCATTTTGCCCAATCAAAAGATTCAAACAGACACATGAGTTTCAGTAGTATATAGATGAGATTTTCTTTTCCTAAAATTTCACAGCTTGACAATCGGCATCTTATTTCTTAGGCTCTAATCTAGTTTGGCTGATCCTAAACATTATTTGGCTAGCATTTAAAATTAGGGATATTGTGTAATCATTTGCATCATATATACTTTTTTAGTTCTACTTTTTTATTCTTTTTTGTATTGGAATGTAGATTGACCTCTTCCAATTAGTTAGTCGTTGTGTCATTCTCTAGATTTTTTAACTTAGGTTGGTTAGAATCTTGACTGATTCTTCTGTTGCTTGCTATATTTCTGTAGCTATTTCATCAATTCTTATACCAGTCCGCCTAAGTAGTTATTGGAGTGCTGATCTAACTTCATTTACTAGGAAGCTTACATAAAAAATAATGGACTTCATACAAAGACAATAAACATTTGAGAGAGGGAGAAAGGAATTTTGGAAACAATTAGAAGGCATGTTCAAAATATCAGCATCTTCAAAGCAGACTTGAACCCCTAAAAACAAAGTACTCTGAATGCAACCCTGTACTAAATTCTAACTTTACTTCAGAAAAGGTTTTCATCAAATCACTGCTTCAGAATAATTCCTGACTCCCATAGATTGAAATTTTCTATCAAAATGTTAGGAATATTTTCTATTTATCTACGTCTTCCATCAATCTGATTCTCTATCTTGTATAGATGTCCTTTCTCCTTGATCTAATCCTTGTTTCTAAACTTCCTCTCACATCACCATCCCCCATTTCCATCATTTTTTGCCTCAAGCAAAGGTTTGTGCCAACAAGGCTGGGGAGAATGCATTTGGTAAGCATAGGGAAATTGTGTCTCCTTCCCCCTGGTGAGTAGAATTTTGTAGTTAATAAAACTCCTACCTATCTGTGCAATCATCTGGTTTATGTGCTTTAGAAGAGTATGGCTTTTCCCTATATGTGGCATAGGTTACATGAATGTTTCAGACTATATGGAGAGAGAAAGCTTTGCCTTGTTTGAGTTAATAGACATTTGCCGATTCCTACACATATCAGAACTGCAAAGCCTCATTTTATAGTATTCTGGTCAAGCTCATATAATTTACATAAACATTACCTGCTAAGGTCATGCCTTAAACTAATGGCACTCTCTAAGTGGAGAGCTATAAGATGAATTTTGTTGAATCTTCAAGTTTCTTCTCAGGAATGAATGGTTTACAGTATAAAAATATATTTTAGGTTTCATACAAAGTTCAAATGAAAAATGTATAAGTAGCCCTAGGGCAATTTTATTATTAGCTTTTATAATACATTTTTATGATGTTCCTATAGCCTTACAAACTTCCTGTTCTTAACTTTGGGGGTTAATTTTGCTTTCTTCATGATGAATTTATCTGCAGTGAATCATTTATAGGTAGGCTTTTCTGTTGATATATTCAGTACATTGATAGGGCATATTGGTGCCAAGAAAGAATCAGACAAATAACACAGTTTGGAGATAGCAATGATAAAACTTTCATAAACTGTGAATCATTTTATTTCTTAATATATATCACAATTGTAAGCTATTGAGAAATGTTGATGGAATAAACTTTGCAAGTATGGTGTGTTGTTCTATGTGCATTTATGCAAGCATTCAAATATATGAATATAATAGTCAAGTGTTAAGCAAGAAATAAAAATTGACTTTATGATAGTTTTTCTGGGACTGCTTCTCCATTTAAATGTTTGGGAATAGTATGTAAATGGAATGTAACTATCAGAGGCATGGAGGGAGTAAAAATAATGAAAAAAATATTTTTACACTAGTGAGTGGGAAAATCTTAGAATCTGAAGGTATGTTATTTTAGTTGTTGGACAGGGATTGGATAATTGTACAATAATGAGGAATGATAAATTTTAAGCAGAGAAGCTGCTGGTATGGGATTAGTATTGTGTCATCATATTGCAAACTTCACCATTTAGTGTATGTATCTGAAAGATTCATGTCCAAATGTAAGGGGCAGAGCTTATCTTATCACATTTGTTTCATTACTTTAATGAATTGTGGTAATATTTTTGATTCTAAGGCAACTTAAATAACTTTTTAGGTTAAAAATTGCACTAACTTAAGCAGATTGCTGAGCCATGGCAAAATGTAGAAAAGAAGAGCACAACCCTGTACTGATTTAATTTAATCTAATCAACACATTAATATAAAATTATCATTATTATATAGGTAAGAGTGTTTCCTTCCACACATAGATTCAGGTTAGACTTGAGCCCTCATGTTGTTCAGTTGCATTGTAAGTATTTGAACTGGTATTACAGATAGAAAGAACTTCAAAAGGTCAGTAATACTTAATATCCTGAATAATGACTTGGTATACTGACAAAGATGAATTAAAATGTTTAAAATACTAGAGAATATGAAAAGATGTCCTGACAGATTCCCACTTTATGAAAGGAAAAAAAATATTGGGGAAAAAAACAAAAGTGAGGTTTTTATTATTTTTAAAGTATTTACAATCAAGACATTAGTTCTACAACATTTGACAAAGATAGAACTCTGTAAAGCAAAGGCTGCCAATCACTGTCATTATGAAAGCATTTAATGATATCTTAATTGACTATAGCTAAATTAGTTAGGATTATATTTTTAGATATATAAATTGCACACTACAAAAAGTTATAACATTAAAAATCTACTCAATTTTCTTTTAGTAACTTGCATGAAGAAAACTTCCAAACAATTGACATATCTAAGAATGATTGATATAAACCACCAAAGTATGATTGGGCAATTCTAGTATATGTTGGCCCTTTTATCTGCACAAACCTTAACAGAAAAAAAGTTAAATTTCAAATGGTGTTTTTTTTTTTAAAAATTCTGATTGTGATAATGATAATAACACTTGAGACTTAACAACTGTCAGGAAGAAAGACAAAAAAAATCTGGATAGTAAGCATTGTAGTACCTGGAGAAAGCAGAATAGAAGAGAGAACTGGAGAAAGTTACACAAGACCTGCAAACAAAAATAGAACTATGGTGGCAAAAGTAAGTAAAGATAGCACCAATAGTAATAGGATATTAGCATTGACAAAATCACATGTCAGTTGCAAAATGCAGCATTACTTGGAACAGCTTACATCCTGTGTCGATACCATCAAACAACATCTGCCTATCCCTGGTCTTTGGGAAGACCTTGATAGATTAAAAAAATGCCAAATCCAGTCTAAACATCTGGTTGACTGTCTGACCAACCATAACAACAATAAATTGTGAATTAAT
The DNA here is from genome assembly GCA_032468055.1 of Acrochordus granulatus. Taxonomy (NCBI): domain Eukaryota; kingdom Metazoa; phylum Chordata; class Lepidosauria; order Squamata; family Acrochordidae; genus Acrochordus; species Acrochordus granulatus. The sequence goes on from JANHZU010001753.1 coordinate 109,164, forward strand.
TTTGCAAACTGTTTACAGAGTACAAAATAAGGATCTTATAGTATGTCACTCATATATTAAAGACCGTTAAGCCTCAACAAGCTTCAGCTTTAGTATCTGTCCCTCCAATGAGCAACCAGGGTTGATTTCCTGTAAGATTGACTGGTTTGATCTCTTTGCAGTCCAAGGGACTCTCAAGAGTCTTTTCCAGCACCGCAATTCGAAGGCATCAATTCTTCGACTCTCAGCCTTCCTTATGTCCAACTCTCACAGCCATATATTACTACTGGGAAAATCATAGCTTTGACATTATGGACAGCTACTTTGATTTCTTGTATTTATTTTTCTTTGTGATGGTTTTAGGAGAAACTTCTTGTACAATGTTATGCACTTCCATTCATAGTTCTTCAGGCACTCTGTTTACCAGATCTAATCCCTTAAATCTATTTCCATTGTATATTCATAAAGGAATATCACTGAGGTCATATTTGAAAAGCAAATTGGATTTCCATATGTTCATCAATTTTAGCCTACATTTGGCAATAAACTCATGATCTGAGCTGCAGTCAGCTCCAGGTCTTGTTTTGACTGATTGTATAGAGCTTTTCCATCTTTGGCTCAAAGAATAATCTATCTGTTTTTGGTGTTGACTATCTGGCGATGTTTATGTGTAGACTCACCATTTGAGTTGTTGGAAATGGGTATTTTATGGCCAGCTTGTTCTCTTGACAAAATTCTGTTAGCCTTTGCCCTGCTTTGTTTTGTAATCCAAGGCCAAATTTCCCTTTATTCTGGTTAACTTTTGACTTCCTACTTTAGTATTCCAGTCCACTATGATAAAAAGGACTGGCCAACTTCATTTTAGTTCACTGATTCCCAAGAGATCGATGTTCAATCTCCCTGTCTTATGTTTGACCACATCCAGCTTACATTCATAGATCTTACATTCCAGGTTCTTATGCAGTATTGATCTTTAAAGCATTGGACTTTCCTTTTACAACCAGACTCATCCACAGCTGAGCATCCTTTTGGTTTTGGACCAGCCATTTTACTCTTTCTGGAGCTACTTATCATTCCTTTTGATGCTAGAGGCTCATCTTCTGCATCCTATCTTTTAACCTTTTGTTACTGACCATAGGGTTTTCTTGGGAAGGATACTGGAGTGGGTTACCATTTCCTTGTTCAGTGAAGTCCTGTAGCCTATTTTTTTTACCAGATGTCCAAGAACCCCAACAATATCTAGCATCGTCTTTGTTAACCTGGGTGATGACTGAGCCAGTATGGGTTTCTGTAATTATGTCTCATATTTTTTATGGGAGGGAAGGACACATTCTTTGTCTGGCTACTATGATGAGATCTGTTGAGTATGGTTGTTTTTCTTCCATGGTTCATCTTCTTTGGATTACACAAGCCCCACAACCACAGTAAGGTGTTGCCTCACTGAGAGAACAAGCTATATATTTGTTATTTTCTATTTCAAATTCTTTAATGGAATAAAATGAATTTATCTATTTGCTTGCTTGCTTGGAATCTTTATTTTCTGATACATTTAGAACAAACTGACAAACAATTTTACCTCAAAAATTATATAATAAATATATAGGTTAAATAAAGTGGCATACACAAATGTATATCGTCGGAAAGTGTACATTACCAAAATATATTAAAGATAATAGCATATAGATATTGATTTGAATTTATACTGATATTGCTTGACACATCAGTTTATCTAATTATGTGCTGTTTGTTGTGTTTTTGATTCCAAACCTATCTTGAAGAATCACAATATAAATTAGGAATTTAAAATAAGTGCCATCAATGCTATTCCAGCAGGAGATTATGAACTAGGCTTGTCAGCTGGAAGGTTGGTGCCTTGAGTTCAAGACCCAAGAGCTGCCTCATAATGGGATGACCAATAATGTTGTCTGCCTAGCACCTGCCAAACTAGCAGTTTGAAAGCATGTAAAATGCAAGTAGGTAAATTAGTACCACCTCAGTGGGAAGGTAACGGCATTCCATGCCTCTTGGTGTATAATCATGCCAGCCACATGACCGCATAAGAGTCTTTAGACATGCTGGCTCTTTAGATAGGAAATGGAGATAAGCATCACCCCCTGGAGTCAGCCACAACTCATAGGAAACCTTGACTTTTATCTTTGCCATCAATGCTGCTCCAGCAGTGATCAACTGAACTTAGATCTGAAGATCTGCCAAGATAGTGATCTTTGTGAAGGTCTTTAAGCTACCTTGATTGTGGAATCCCTTTCTTCTAAAGGCTAGTTTGGAACTTAAATTTCAGCATAAGGTAAAGTTATGGCTGCTGACTCAAGCTTTGTATTATAATAATCTTACCTCTATTCATCTTGTATTTATATTAGCTACAAAATAGATAATTTGACATTATCTTTATTCTATGCTTTCTTGTTTTAGTTCTATATTGATTTTTTCTTGTTTGTATCTTCTTCTAAGATCCTTCTAAGATTACACATTTAGTAATGTGTCATATTATATATTGTGCAATAAAGCAACACAAGAACAAGAGTGGTTCTTCTATTCTTTATAGTTTTGTGATTTGCTTGTGAAATGTTTAGCCAGCATAGTCTATATAGGAATATTTTACTCCCACTGAATATGATTAGTCAACTAAATAATCTTACTCTGCTTATATGTCTCCCTCATGTCCACCTACCACTCTAATGGCAGAAAGTGAAAAGGAGCTAAAGAGCCTCTTGGAAAGTGAAAAGGAGCTAAAGAGCCTCTTGTGAAAGAGGAGAGTGCAAAAGCTGGATTGAAACTCAACATTAAAAAATACGAAGATCATGGCAACCAGTCCCATCACTTCCTGGCAAATAGAAGGGGAAGAAATGGAAGCAGTGGCAGATTTCACCT
>JANHZU010001753.1:112131-125746 GCA_032468055.1 Acrochordus granulatus
AGGAGAAGGGGACGGCAGAGGATGAGATGGATAGATAGCATAGTCAGTGTGATGGGTGTGGGCTTGGGAAGACTCTGAGAGGCAGTGCAAGACAGGGGGGGTCTGGCGTAATGCAATCCATGGGGTCGCGAAGAGTCGGACACGACTGCGTGACTGAACAACAACAACATGTCCACCAGAAGTTGTTTGAGAAGCAGTTTCCATTAATAGTTACAGTAAGGGAGTTTTAAGGAAGGGCAAAAGTAGAAGCAAATCATTTGAGGCCTCATTTATGGTAAAAATAGATTTCCAGGTTTACAGCTCAAAGGCCACTAGGATAGAAATGGTGACACATTCTTTGAGGCTCAAATTTTGTGAGATAATAATTAGTGGATTATATTCTGTTCTTTTCTGCATAGTTTGTGTCCTTGTACTTACTTGTAAATTATACCAATGTAATTAAACAAGCTTAAGGATTCTATTTTTTTTAAAAAAATCCAATGGATGTGTTGTTTGAACAATAATAAAACAGAGAAAAGGAATATGTTGTCAAAAGTGCCATTTTGCCAATAATCTATTATCTATCATCAGTCTATCATTCTCTTCCACAACAATACAGACTTCCTCTGTGAATGAAATTAAAAGTACAGTGGAACCCTGGATTGCAAGTAATGTGCTTTGCGAGTGCTTTGCAAAATGAGAAATTTTTTTTTAATAAATTTAACTTGGTTAACGAGTGATATCTTGCAGGATGAGCATCATGTGATAAACTCACAAGGGAAATCTCACAACTGAGTTTTCTTCTCTCATACAGGCAGCATCTGTGCAAGCTTACTGTTTACGCTATTACGTGTATTTTACGCTATTACATGTTTACATGAATGTATTGTGACCACGTGTGTGTTCACTTTGCTGTACAAGCATTTTGGATTACAAGCACTCTTCCAGAATGAATTATGCTCACAATCCAAGGTTCCTCTGTAGGTGTTGCCAGGTGGAGTGAGGTATGTGGAATGGGGCAAGGGAATGCCTGAATAATGTCTGCCAAATTAAACAACACAATAATCTATTAAGACCACACAATAATAATCTGAACTATTAATTCTCCCCAGAAAAATTAAATAAAAAATGACAAATAATAAAATAAAACCCAGCATTATCTGAGTGCTATTCTTGCTTATGAAATCCTTTTCATGCCTTTAGAAGTCCCATCTTTAATTAAACAGATCTAGGAATGAAGTAATGCTAGTCTTCCATAAGACTTTTATATTGCACAAAAGAAACCTTATTCCCTGAGTTCATCAGGGAAATAGTGAATTCTTATCCATCAGATCATAGCTGAGGAAGTTGCAGCCTTTGTTTCTATCATTTTTAAAAAAAAACTCCAAATCATGAAATCTGATAGTTTTTGGATTTTAAGATTCCTCTGAAGAGGTAAAAAAGAAAATTGGCTGCATGTGGGCTTTGTGTTTGTTTTGTTTTGCCCTTAGTATCTCACAGGATTCCATCAAGTTATCCTGGAACCCTAAAATTCTATGGAATATAGTCTGAACAACCCTGATCTAAATCCCTGTAACTCCCCTTGAATTTGAACACACCTGTTTTCCGATCTTTGTAGCAGATTTCCATTCATAAAATTTGCTGTCCAAATTCTTTAATAGTTCCTACTTTGTACAATACTTACACTACCAGACTTATGTCCACGCATTAAAGAAAGCTGTACAGTAAGTGTTTACGTAGAAGTGCTTAGCAAAAGTTGGCTGCAGATTAACTGGTGGATACTAAAATAATGCAACTCTTTTTAAGCAAGAGTAGATTATAAAATTGCATGCAAAGCTGAAATAAATTCTTTAAATCTCCTGGAGCTCTTCCAATTTCAGTTCCAAATTTCAGTAATATGACTGTTGAAAATTCATGCAGCAGTTACTTTTATGTGAAGTGGGAAACACTGCAAATCCTAAAATAGTATGTCTGCCTTTAATGGCACTGACTCTACAGAATCTCTCAGCCTACTAATTACAGGAGAAATTGGAGTGTATTTAGAAAGTTATGGATTTAAATCATATTTTATATATCATCTTGCCTACTTTATGGCATTGCAAGTCTCAGAACTTACTGTCTTTGTTTTCTCACACACAGAGAGAAACATGTAGTGTTTGACTCTAATCTTAGTTGTTTGCTAGATGCTAGGGCTTGACTACGTCTATAATGTATTTCCTTAATACATCTCATTTCCATTATATTTAAAACCTGCTTTGCTAATCATTACTCGGGTTACATTTCTGCTGTCAGAAACTTTTATGCACACAGAAAAGGTTTTCCTTTTCTAACAATTACTTCAAAAAATTTCAGTTCTATCCACATGTAATACAATCTGTCCACTTTTGACTATCAAATGGTTCTCCCATTCTCTTTTAAAAAAAGGTGATTGCACATTATCTATCAAGCTCTAATTCAGCACAATTTTTACATTAATATGAATAGTAGGAAGAATAGTAATGTCTTTTTAAAATAATCTGTATATCTTTTTTAATTTTAGATATTTTACAAAAATATTCATGTGTTTTTCTTGATTTTACCCTTGAATTTTCCTTTGTAAAACATAAATATTTTTATCTTTTTGAAATTTTTTTAGATAGTCCACTTTTTAAGGTTTGTGCTTATGTTTTCCAAGAACATATGGTCACCATAATTGTTTCACTTTACTATAGGTGACTATGTGCACTATATTAGGCACTATATTAGGCACTACACAACTTCTGGTGCTCAGTGGTATTATATAAAATCTATTAGAATGCATATACAATCCACTGTCCATTAATTTGAGACAGAAAGATAAAAATGGATATTAAATATCCCCATGACTGAAGTTATACGTGACTTCCACCCAATCTCTTGGAAGGAGAAAGAATTTGCTCTTATTATACTATGCATCTTTAATATCTTTTAGGACTTAAATAGTCCAACTGGAATGCCATCACCTCTGCTAGCTTTGATGCAATAATGCTTCCTAAAGCCGACTTGATTTCACACTCCAGGATGTCTGGCTCTAGGTGACCACACCATCATGCTTATCAGGGACGATTAAATCTTTCTTGTATAGATCCTCTGTATATCCTTGCCACTTCTTTATCTTGCCACTTCTTAATCTCTTAGGTCCCTAAATTTTTTCTCCTTTATCATGCCCATTTTTGTACAAAACGTTCCCTTGATATCTCCAATTTTCTTGAAGAGATCTCCAGTCCTTCCCAGTCTTTTGTTCTTCAATATTTTTCTGCATTGTTTATTTAAGAAGGTCTTCTTAACTCTCCTTGCTATTCTCTGAAAATATGCATTCAGTTGGATATATATTTCTCTTTCTCCCTTGCCTTTCACTTTCCTTCTTTCCTCAGCTATTTATAAAGCCTCTTTGCTTTCTTGCATTTATGTTTCTTTCGGATGGTTTTAGTAGCTACCTCTTGTACAATGTTACACACCTCTATCCACAGCTCCTCAGGGATTCTGTCTACCAGATCTAATTCCTTAATCTAATCTCTGTACTATATGTTCAGAAGGAATATCATTGAGGTTGTACCTGAATGGCATAGTGGTTTTCCCTATTTTGTTCAATTTTTAGCCTGAATTTTGCAATAAGAAGCTCATGATCTGAGCCACAGTTAGCTCCAGGTCTTGTTTTGACTGACTGTATAGAGCTTCTCCATGTTTAACTTCAAAGAAGATAATCTGATTTTGGTGTTGACTATCTGGTGGAATCATATATAGAGTCACCTCTTAAGTTGTGAAAAAGAACATTTGCTATGACCTGTGTGTTCTATTGACAAATTTTTGTTAGCCATTCCCCTGCTTTGTTTTGTACTAAAAAGTGATTTGCCTTGGGTTCAAACCAAGATAATTTTGTAATTTTTGAGATTATACGCAGTACTGCTTTTCCCACTCTTTTATTCACTGTGAGGGCTGAGGTATTTTAAAGGATTCTTGCCTACAGTAGTAAGTATAGTGGTCATTAAATTTGCCCATTCCTGTCCATTTTAGAATCCACTGATTCCTAAGATGTCGACATTCAATCTCACCATCTCATGTTTGACCACATCCAGGTGACATTGATTCATAAATCTTATGTTCTAGGTTCCTATGCAATACTGTTCTTTACAGCATTGAATGTTCCTTTTTTCAGCTGAACTGGAAAAGGGACCCCATTTTTTTTGGAAAAGGTAACAGTGGAATACTGTTGGCATACTGTCATGTTAGTCACATGACAACTTCAATCAAATGCTGTTTCCCTCAGCTGTGAATCAGAGAGGGCAAGCCATTTGTATATAAGCAGAGAGCATATCCCATTCCTATCTAGCACTGATGATGTTATTTAGTTAGTAATGAAATGTCTGCAACAAAACAAACAAGAAACCACCAAGGTTTCCACAATTCAATTTTTATTGTAATACTGTATATAATAGTTCCGCTTACATTTGGGGACAATCCTAATGAACTTTTATTTCATATATATTAAATGTTAATACCAATGCTTCCTACTTTTTCAGATGAATCTGACCTTAATTGAACAGACAGAATAATAAAATAAATGCTGAGTAGGGCAGTAGACTGCATGATATAAGCACTTTGATTGGAATTGATAATAAATACAATGATTAAGGAAGATGCTGAAGACCAAGGAAGATGGAAACAGAAGATTCACTGTGGCAACCCCTGATGGGAGCAGCCAAAAGAAGAAGACACAATACAGTCATGGAGAATATGTGTGTTTATTCCATCAAAGCAAGGGATGAGAAAGAATGGTACTGATAAATACTGTATATGGACTAAAATATTTATGAACTACTAGAAATAATGCAATGCTACACTAAGGAACACAAGCAAAAGAAAGTTTTACAACAAATACTGCATTAACTGGTCAATATAGATGCCCATCATTCTGTGATGAAAAAGAAATCCACATAAAAACATATATTTAAGAAAAATATAGGCCAATGGAGGAGCTTCTACTTGTGTACAACATATATCAGAAAAGGTAAGTCATCAATAGATGCAGAATGAAATCCCTGTAGAATATCAGAAAATAAAATAGATAACAAAGATTGTAATAATGGCAAGCATAATGGCAAAAAAAAACTTTTGACAGGTTAATAAGTTGTTTAAAACTTTGCAAATAACAAGTGTCAGCTATGAATGGATAATGTAATGACAAACGTTTACATATAGCAAATGCATGTTTTATTTTGGTAATCAGAAGGATGGTCAGTAAAAAATCTGTTATAGTTGATTTTCTGCATAAAATGATACTTGATTGAGGGAGGATACATATTTCATGGATGATAACTTCTGGTTCATATTCAATGATGTCATTGGTTTTGCCCATGTTTATGGGGATGAATTTTTCTTAAAGCTATTTTTGCTTCTCAGCAGATCTTCTTGCTCTATACCAATGTATTTTTGAAAGTGACATTTACTTACACTTTTGTGCCATCAAATAAAAATATCTCAAACTGTTAATGCATTCACTTTATGTAACCAAAAGATAAATGGGCCACATATGTTTTATGCCATAATATTTTATGCCATAATGTTGTACAGCTAATCACATGGCAAAGATTATAATAGTAAACTGTTGCATAGAATAAATACAAATTGCTTTATGTTTCAGAATGCATAATAAATATAGCTTTCTCATGTATCAATATATACATAAAATATAATATTTTATATAAATACAAACAATATAATATTTTGTTAAAATTCTCATTACAATAAAGAGCAATGTTAAAATGTAAAATAATAACAGCAACTGGATTCTCTCTTGGACAGATTTCTAGTACTGCCAGCCATTGAACATTCTTCTAAGTTTGTGATGATAGCCTGCCTATCTGAAAGTAGACTTCTGCTTTGCAAAAGTTCTCATGAATTTGAAGAGAGATGATTTGTTATGGCAATCAAAGCTGGTTGTCTTGATTTGTGCATTCCTTGCTTCCTTTTATATTGTGTGTCATATGCTTGCATTTGTGTTCAATTTATGCAAAGAAGTTGCTTTCTATAGTGCATTTGAATATAAAACATTTTTATAGAGGACAAAAGTGAAAAAAAAGATAGGAAGGGGAAAGGCTAAAAGATGAAAATTGTACCTTGAAATGATGCAGCAGCAGGATCTCAGAGGGAAATTGCAGCACTTAAATCTCTCCATCCTAGTAAATTTGACAGAATTGCAGAAGACACACAGATGTTATCAAGTGATGATTGTGCTATTAAACAAAGGAACAGAAAATATTGAGAATGAATCAGGGAGAGAAAAAGAAAGGGAGATTGATGTAGAGAAGTTAAAGTAAGAAGCAATATGATTAAAGTAGGAGCCTTAAGATAAATAGAGTAGAAAATGGAATAACCAGGCCAAATGATTGGCCTACGCTAATAACAATTACATTTATATTGAAATCAGACTATAGTACTAAACTAGAAATAAAAAGCAGCGAATAATCTGCAAATTACATTTGGCCTAAAGAATCTCTAAATATTTAGATATTTGCATTTATCGTATTTGCCAGTTGCAATTACTGAAGCCTACAGCAAAATTAGAAAGGACTTGTGAGGCATTGATAGTGTAATACTTGGCTGAATCTTGTAGAATAGTGTCGAAGTATCTGGTTATATCAGTGCCCTAGATCTCTACTTTATCAAATCAGAATTGTTCCCCTGAGCAAACAGTGCTGTAGTGATTTATTATATCAGTTGATGGGTTTGACCTTTATTACTTTTCAAGAGTCTATGAATGCAGTCCAGTTAATACTTTTCTTATGCAATTGAAATAAAATGTGGTTTACTCACTGAAAGCATCTAGTGAAATGTATTCTGCATTTATTTAGAAAAGCTCTTGGAGCCTTTCTGCATTTCGGAAAGTAATTATATAAAAATCTTTCAGATACCAAAAATGATAAGCCAAACATCACTTTAATTTTACTAAAATGTAGAAAAAGAAAATGTGTAGGTGTAGCTGTCACTTTTCTCTGCAAGATAGTTAATTGTATTTTGCATTAGAAGAGTACCAAATGCAATTAAAGGCAATTCTTTTTATATCTGGTTTCACTTGATTAATATTTGTAGCCTGATTAACCCCATATGTGAAAGGCAAAAAGGGCAGTTATATGAAAGAAAATTCAATAGCTGTTAAGTATAATGTTTCTCCATCTGAGTTCACTGCTCCACAGTTAAGCAACTATGAGGTGCGGTGGCGCAGCGGACTAGTGCCGCAGTTATGCCGACCTATATAGGCCAGCATTCTGGCAGATTCGATCCGCAGCTCCGCATGATGGGGTGAGCTCCTGTCACTCGCCTCAGCTTCTGCCCACCCAGCAGTTCGAAAGCACGTTACAACTAGCGAGTTGATAAAATCGGGTACCACTTCGGTGGGTGCTGGCCGGCTTCGGCGGGTCGGTCGAGGTGAGCGGCAAGAGGGAAAGTGGCACGGAATGAGTGGCGAGGTGAAGGCGACCCACCCTCCTGCCGGGGCGGAGCAGAAATGCGGAGATGCCCGGAAGCAACATCACACCGGCCAGCAGGGGGGGTGGGATTAGCTTACACATAAAAAATGTATAGATTGCTAACCTATGTAAGCCGCCAAGAGTCTTCAGAAATTGGCGGCATAGAAATATGTATATGTATAAATAAATTGTCTCTCTTGCTTGATTACTTGTTTTGCAAAAACTGTATAAACTTGCTTTCTTCGTGAAAATATGACTTCCATTTTAAAAAAAAATATTGTTCACAATATGAGATACTTCCTTGGAGATTATTAGGTATTTAACAATGCAAAAGATGGCTGAATGAATTAAGTGTAAATATACAACTATTTAAGTAGCAATATTTTTAGAGCGGATAAAAATGGGACGTCATTCAGGGAAAGTAACTTGCCAGATGTCACTTTTCAAGGCACTTAGCACCTAAGTAAACAGGTAAATGGTCTGATAATGTTTGTACTTATTTTTAAAACAAGTATCTGCTTTACTACCCTTAGTATGAACTTTCTGTGATACTCCAATATATTTCACATCTATGAGAATTTAAGCACAATAATTAGTGAGGCTAATGGACTTCATAGTTTCCCAAGTAGGGCTGCAGCTAACAATTATTTTAATAATTATTTTGCCAATTATTTATTTCAATTTATTGATTAAACGGATTGTTACAAAGTTAATTAAATAAACTGACTCTTCATCCCTCTGCCTGCCCCAAGACACATATCAATCCGGGCCTCCACCACAGATGGTCGCAGTTTCCTCTACCTTTTCCTCTCCTCTCCCTCCTCCTCTTCATCTCCTTTCAGATGCCTTTTGTGAAAGTGCACCTCTAAACTCCAAACAAATCAATGTCTGAGGATCTGTATTAAGTTTCTTTTGGCCACCCCCCACCTTATTTATTTCTTTTGTTTCTCTTCAGTCCCTAAAAGAAGGCGCAGCAACTTGCAAAGAAGAGCAGCACTTGCCAAAGGGTGAATGTGCTCTCTCAGTGCTATCTCGCAAAGCTCTGTCACTAGATCTAACTAATCAATGTCTACATTTGTTGCTAAATATTTTCATTATTGATTTTTATCAATTAGTTGTGGCAGCCCTATTCCCAAGACATACTATTTGTTCTGGGCATTCTACCAGCAGTGATTTAGATTGCTTAACAAGGTGTTTACATGCTTTTGGGCTTCAAAACTGTGATTACCCACTCCCCAGAGAAGAAGGAAAATAAGCTTAATAGCCTTTACAGTTTATCACAGGGATAATCCATGATATACTCTTTTCCCTTTCTAGTGTTATATTGCAGAACTATATGGGCTTATAATGAAGGTGTTCTGTGTAGGTACTCTCCCACTTCCCTGCTTCTGAAATAGATGTTTACCTGATAGAAGATAGCAGTAGACTATTCTGTAAGAGTGATTAGAATATGCTTTAGAATATACACTGGAACCTCGCAAAACGAGCACCTCACTGCACGAGATTTTCTCAAGACAAGCAAAAAAATTTTAAAATTTGTTTCAATTGATGAGTGGCAACTCGCAAGATGAGCAAGCTTTGCACGATAATTTAGGCGTCATCAGTCAGCGCACTCTGTATTTCTGGTTCAGGCAGCAACCACATGAGAGTTCTGTTGACGCTGCCACGTGCAGTTTACTCCATTATTGTCTATGTGCTGTACTGTGAGACATTGCTGAGGGAAAAGGCCCTTTTGCCTCAAGTGGCGGCGGCAGCGGATCCTCTGAGCCAGCAGGGGGCGCCAGACAGCAGCTGGCCTAGCATCAGTGAGTCCAGAACCTGCCTCAAAACAGATCAATAAGTGCTGGTTAGTTTGTTCTATTTCTTCTTTGTATTGTATGTTAATCATTGTTACTTGTTTCAGATATTAGGGACAATCATTTCTACATAAAATTTCAGTGAAAATGTTTTTTTTTTGTGAATATTTTTGGGGGCGTGGAATGGATCGTCCGACTTTCCATTGTTTCCTATGGGAAACCTCATTTCAGTTTAAGAGCATTTCGGACTAAGAGCATTCTTCTGGAACAGATCAGGCTCATCTTGCGAGGTTCCACTGTATTTCATTTTGCTTTTCCATCCTCATCAACATACTCATTTGATCAATGATCAGTGACTAATTTCCAGCAGTTGTTTATTGGTGTAAGCCTCTTTGCAGATTGCTTCACTCATCTTAGCATTTAAGGAAATTGGAACATACACTGGGTAAAGAATGTATATGGAGTTATGCTTTAGTAGGAAGACTTCTAATAAAAGGCAAATTATTTCAGTGATGATAAAGTTTAGTTATAGAGAATCCCTTTCTGTTATCTATCCATTATGAATTCAAAATTTATTAATAATAGAAGAGGAAATAAATGTTCCAATCTAGATTTTGGACCTCTGAAAGCTGGAGTACAGATGTTCAAGTAAAAGATGTAGTTTTTATCATCATTAGTCCCTTGCTGGGTGAAACTTTAACATTCTGTCTGTGGTTCATTTCTAAGAGGCAATCCCACATAAGGAAAGTTGCTTTCTAGTGGATTGCTGCTGTTATAGGCTATGCTTGTAATCTGTATAAGACAATATCACTAGCATCATTGCTGCTGAGTAAAAAGAGACTCATTGTCAATGAATGTTTGATGTGAGATGTGTTCATGGAGAGGACAATGAAGGATCAGGTGGAACAGATAGATTCTGTGATTTAATGCTTTTATGGAACTGACAAACATTTGACAGAAACTTCACTTACCAAAAAATATGAGAAAGTTTTTTCATAGTCGTATAGGCTTAAGCTCAGTAGATATTTGGCCACCATTTTCAGTGAGCAAAATACTACTACATCCATTGTTTGAATCACTGGTACCTTGTTCAGCATAGTTTTATCCACTACCTCTTTTGCTTTTTATATGAACTATTCATTTTGTAGATTTTCTTTATAGAGAGAGATTACTAAAAATAATATATGTGAAAGCTGCAGAATGGGTGAAAAGGACTTTCTGTGGTCAAATATAGAATTCACTGAGTTCTGTAGTTGTTAACATATTTGGGGAAATGGCTCAATAAAAGATACTCAGGAATCATATGGTATAGGCATAATTTTTAATATTTCAGTCGTACTGTAATAGGATATCAGGTGCTAAAGACTAGATCCACAACTCCAGATTAAAATTAATTGATTTATTGCTTAAGTCTACGTACAAGAATACTCAACTAACACTCTAGCACCTATGGGTGTTAGATAAATTAAACGCCAGTCAGGACCTTGTGCATTTGTGGCTATGTAGAGATTCCAGATTGATTTCTCTTTTAACACTTCCCTGTGGCTCTGCCATCTCTTCTCTTACAACACCCTCCTCTTCATCATAAACTCCCCCTTCCCCCATGCTATCTTCATGCCTGCCTTTCTCTGCTTCTATGGCTTCTTCAGAATCTGAGTTTTCATGAGAACTTGACAGCAGAGGCAGAGAAGCTATCTTAAAATAATGCTTCTTGTCTGCATCCTGATGGACCATTGAGACAGATGTTGCTGACTAAAAACATCAAAAGTTTTAGTAGTTTCCTCCCACTCACCCACAGTTCACCTAGACCTGAAGTAGATGGTTATGTATCATCAACTGTGCTGCCTCCCGCTGGATGTGTCCACAGAGGCTGATGAATTCCTTCCTCATTCCTCAGGTGGTGCGGGACAAGGAACTGGGGAACTTGGTGGATTGTGTTTTTGGGGAAATGTTGATGAAACTGCTTTTTAATATGTTTTCTAGATTTGCCATAGCTTTCCTCCCAAGGAGCAAGCATCTTTTGATTTCATGGCTGCAGTCACCATCTGCAGAGATCTGGATCCCAAGAAAGTAAAATCTGTCACCAACGCCTCCATTTCTTCCCCTCCTGTTTGCCAGGAAGTGATGGGACTGGTTGCATTGATCTTAGTTTTTTAATGTTGAGTTTCAAACCAACTTTTGCAGTCTCCTCTTTCACCCTCATCAATAGACTCTTTAGTTCCTCTTCATTTTCTGCCATTGGAGGGGTATCGTCTGCATATCTGAGGTTGTTGATATTTCTCCCAGCAATCTTAATTCTGACTTGTGATTTATTCAGCCCAGGACTTTGCATGATGTACTCTGCATATAAGTTAAATAACAGGGTGGCAATATATATAGCCTTGTACTCCTTTCCCAATTTTGAACCAATATGTTGTTTCATGTCTGGCTCTAACTATTGCTTCTTGATCAGCATACAGGTTTCTCAGGCGGGTAATATGATCTGATACTTCCATCTCTTTTAGAATTTGCCAGAGTTTGTTGTGATCCGCACAATCAAAGGCTTTTGCGTAGTCATTGAAGCAGACGTGGATGTTTTTCTGAATTTTCCTTTCTCCATGATCCAGCGAATGTTGGCAATTTGATCTCTAGTTCCTCTGCCTCTTCAAAACTCAGCTTGTACTTCTGATAGTTCTAGGTCACATACTGCTGAAGCCTAGCTTGTAGTATTTTGAGCATAATCTTGCTAGCATGTGAAATGAGCACAACTGTATGGTAGTTTGAACATTCTTTGGCATTGCTCTTCTTTGGGATTGGAATGTAAACTGACCTTTTCCAATTCTGTGACCACTGTTGAGTTTTCCAAATTTGCTAGCATACTGAGTGCAGCTCTTTAAAGGCATCATCTTTAGGATTTTAAATAGTTCACTCATCTCCACTAGCTTTGTTGTTAGTAATGCTTCTAAGGCCCACTTGACTTTACACTCCAGGATATCCAACTCTAGGTCAGTGATCACATAATCATGGTTATCAGGTACATTTAGATCATTCTTGTATAGGTCTTCTGTGCATTCTTGCCACCTCTCAATCTCTTCTTCTTCTGTTAGATCCCTACCATTTTTGTCCTTTATCATGTCCATTTTTACATGAAACATTCCCTTGGTATCTCCAATTTTCTTGAAGAGATTTCTAGTCTTTCACAGTCTGTTCTTTTCCTCTATTTCTTTGCATTGTTCATTGAAGAAGGCCTTATTTCTCTATGCTATTCTTTGGAAATCTGCAGATTATAGATATATAATAGACATATACAGTTCAGTATATCTTTCCCTTTCTTGCCTTTCTCTTTCTTTCCTCAGCTATTTGTAAAGCCTCATCAGACAGCCACTTTGCTTTCTTGCTTTTATTTTCTTTGGGATGGTTTTCCTCCTATACAGTGTTACCCATCTCTATCCATAGTTCTTCAGGCACTCTGTTAGATCTAATTCCTTAAATCTATTCATCATCTCCACACTATACAGTGGTACCTCACAAGACGAGGAACTCGCAGGACAAGTAACTCGCAGGACGAGCAAAAAAATTTAATCAAAACATATTCCGCTAGACGAGCCACGACTCACGAGACGAGGAAATTTTGTGCCAAACCTTGCGCGTCATCAGTAAGTGCACTCTGTATTTCCTGTTCAGGCAACTCCGCGCGAGAGTTCTGCCGACTCTTTATCTTGTGCTTTACTCCATTGTTGCAGGCAGCAACCCCATGCGCGCGTTCTGCTAATTCAGCAAGTGTGTGTCCGTTCTACCAACTCTCCTCTCGCACGGTTTACTCCATTGCCACACTGGAAGCAGTGCACATGCATTCTACCATCTCTCTTCTTGCGCGGTTTACTCCATTGCCATCTTGGAAGCAGCACGCCTGCGTTCTACCATCTCTCGCGTGGTTTGCTCCATTGCCATACCGGAAGCAGCGTGCGTACGTTCTATCATCTCTCCTCTCGTGCGGTTTACTCCATTGCCATACCAGAAGCAGCGCGCGTGCATTCTACCAACTCTCCTCTCGCGCAGTTTACTCCATTTCCATACTGGAAGCAGCATGCGTGCGTTCTAACATCTCTGCTCTCACGCGGTTTACTCCATTGCCATACCGGAAGCAGCACGCATGCATTCTACCAACTCTCCTCTCGCGCAGTTTACTCCATTGCCATACGGGCAGCAGCGCACGTGTGTGCGTTCTGCCTACGTTCCTGATCGCAATGAGCACCGTGCGATCAGCTCATGTGGGAAACCTCCCAACGGAGCTCTCCTGTCTCGCTGCGTAAACAGTGTAAATTAAGTGAAAGGCATTCAAGAGAGAGAACTCTGGAGACTCCCGATTCAATCTCC
>JANHZU010001753.1:133889-149922 GCA_032468055.1 Acrochordus granulatus
GTCCTGTATGGTTGCTGCACCAAACCAGACAGTGATAGATGTACAAAGGACAGACTCAAAAATTCTGTCCTTTGTACATCTATCACCTTTGTACAATATCACAAAAATTCTGTCCTTTGTAGAACTGTATCAGTAACTCTTGAGGGAGGTTGAAGTTCTTGAAATGACATGGAAGTACAGCCTCTTCTTAATAATGATGTGCCTTCTTAATAATGATGCTGATGTTAGATGTCCATTTTAATTCTTGGGAGATTATAGAGCCTAAAAACTTGAAGGACTGTACTACTGATACTGTATCGCTAAGTATGGTAAGGGGGATAAAAATGTAGGTCACTTTTTAAAATGTCTACAGTTTTGAGTGTATTCAGCAATAGGTTGTTTCAACCACACCACAGGGCCAGCTGCTCAATTTCCCATCTGTACATTGACTCATCATCCTCTTTAATGAGTCCAATGTGTCGTATGCAAACATCAGTATTTTAACAGAGAGGTCACTAGAAATCCAGTCTTTTGTGTAGAGTGAGATAATTTCCATTTGCTACAGAATCCTACTTATCTTAATCATAAGCTAAAGTTTATTTCTTCATTGAATGGTTTAAGTAACCCATTGGAGAAATACTCTTGCTTCCTTCTACAATGTACAAATCATTATCTGAAATCCTTATTCAAGATTTTCATTTTCTAGTCTCATTGAATTCAGCTTAGTCTTCCTGATAACTATGCTTTTGCCAACATACTTTTATCAATTTGTATGAGAAGCAAACCATGCCACAGCTCCATCATGCTCTGGATAATTCAAAGCACGGTTCCAGAAGCCAAATTTCTCCCATTGCTATCATTTGCAGACCAGACAAGTAGCAGTATTTCCTTTCTTTCCAGTGCATTTTCATGGATCAGTAAAATGAATGAAATGACTATGTAAGTCTCCAAGGTTTTGAGGTTTCTTCCTTAATCTTTAAAGTTCATGGTAATACAGTTGCAATTTTCTTTGTGGTATTATTTGTGTCCACATGGATTATCAGAAAAGATTGTTGTGGAGGACTTGATAAGTCTTGAAAATGGTTCTAGCAATTGCTTAATCTATGCTTCTTGGAAATGGACAAATACCATCCTGCTAGGTCAGGTCAACACACATTATTTTTGTTCTCAATAGGGATGAGTCATGAACTATCATATCTCTTCTTTTGTCTTACTGAAGGATGAAGTCATATCTCCTCTGCTCTTTAGGGATCTCCTGTACACTCATTTTCTGTTACATTTACTTCTTCAGTGAAAGCTGAAAGCTTTTTCTTCCTTCTGGTTATCTCTCTTGCTTCTTAGGCTTTATATATTTCTTGCTTGTCTCCATTATGGAATTGCTTCAGCTATCAATTCTTCTTGTAGTATCCCTTTTCTTTGATTGTATTAAGCTTCATTTAGTCTCTTCAGCTGTTACTTTAATATTCTGGTTTTTCTTCAAGTGACGCTATAAATCTGAATTTGCTAGAAATATACAAGATCATTTTTAGACAGGGCACATAACAAAAGCCAGCCCATTCTTCTTCACCTTTGTTTCTTAAGGTACTACCAGGAGATTTTTCTTTCTTTTTGTTTCTTTCCTAGACTCTTATGTTAGCTTAATGAACCCAGTTTTTAAACTCTTTTGAATTCAACTGGCATACCCTTGTTTTCTGTCCCACTTCTCTGACTTAGTAAACTTATTCACTGATTCCTGGCTGGTTTTGTTTGAACACCTTGATCTTTGATTTCTTTTATTCCTAGCTTCT
This sequence comes from Acrochordus granulatus, assembly GCA_032468055.1. NCBI lineage: Eukaryota > Metazoa > Chordata > Lepidosauria > Squamata > Acrochordidae > Acrochordus > Acrochordus granulatus. The sequence goes on from JANHZU010001753.1 coordinate 135,656, forward strand.
TCAACTGGAAATATGCAGCCTTGTGTAATTTTCCTCAGATTGATAGAAACACCCTGTTGATTGCAATTTTGCAATTGCATGGTGAGATAAACAAATGAAACAATATATCTGCTAAGAATCTAAATTTAAAATATGCATAATTTTTATCTAATTTGCAATAGTATGTCTTATAGGATTTTATATAGATTTATACTGTATAGTCTGAGGGGATGGATCTATAATCTTACTGGATATGACATATTATTTAATGACTAATTCCATACATGATGAACTTGTTTATACTATTATTCTGGTTTCTGGGATCATCTGACTTTGTCTCATTGGGAAGAAAAAAGGACCTTTACCTGATGAATCAATTTCTCTGTTATTTTAGTACATCATATATCTCCAAAATAACTCAGTGAAATAAATAATTAATATGTGGTGGATTTAAAACTGATCTTCATTATTATTTTTAATGCAGTCATGACATCATTTATATTCTATCTAATTTAACAGACTCTAGGAAGCTTACATTGAAAATTGTCCACACCTCAAGAACATCCATAAACCAAAAATTTAAGTTTAAATAATACAAATTTTGTATGCAGGACAAATTCATAAAATACAACACAGACATTAATTGCTGGCTTTGTTTAAAAATCCCTGCAGCCCATTCTGGAATGGGCTTGGACAAAAAAAATTGCAATATCTGAAACTTGAAAGTGCAGGAGTTTATGTGCTAAAATGAAGGAAGGAACTTTGCATCTTTTGGAGGCACCATGAGTAAAAGAAACACCTGTTTGCTTGATCTATTGAAAGAAAGAAAGAGCATGGGCAAGAGAAGAAGGTCAGCTGAGGAGCATGTCAGCATATTACACTACAGTAACAATATCAAGGAAAAAAGCTAACTTGAGTGGTTTTATTGCAGAGAAATATTAAAGCACAGGGAAAATAAAAAAAAACTTTGAGGCTATAGTAGAGCTGATGCACTCCACCAGCACACCACCCTTAACTCCATCCAGGATAGGGTGATAAGAAGTGTAACTGCTCTCCCTAGTGTCTTAAGGCACAATATTGAATCAGAAGACCACTTTCCTGACTGAAAATCCCACATGTCCAGCTTGGCATCTTGCAAGAAACCTATAGTGGAGACCAGGCCAAATTTCTTGTCCATAGCAAGCGATAAATAAACAGAAAACAAGCCAGAGAAAGAAGATAAGAGACATCAAAATTAAATCCCCACAGGAACACAGTAAGTTTGCATAAGAATTCTTTTCCCAAGATGTTTTATGGGATACAGCCACTAAAAAGGAAAGCATAATCAGCAGATTGGGTTGAGTTTAGAGCTCCAAATGTTCCATAAAAGAGCCTGTGAAAAAAGTTCTTAGAAAACACATTTTATTTTCATTTAATTCCTAGTTTCCAAAGTAATATTTACAGTTGACCATTCCACTAAGGATATGGAAAATTTCTGAGCAAAGGAAATGCAATATAGAACTAAACAACAAGAGACACATTAGACTTTATTTCTTTCACTATACACTATAATAACATTATAGTAGCATAATAAATGATACTGGCATTGATCATGATACTTCTATAACTGCAGCTATAAATAAACTTACTGAGATATATATTTCTATACAAAAGTCTTAGGCCACCTTAAGTTTGTTGTTTTTACCAATGGTATAATGATCATATATAAATATATCTCAGCCTCTTTAATAGAATACAGTCAGAAAACACAGAAAATGTATTTGTATGCAGTATTCAAAATCAGGAAAGGGCACAGATAACTAAGAATTTAAATTCAAAATTATAAGAAATACTGTGTCAAATGTTATTGGAAATAATTGAGATATTGATATGTTTGTAGTATGTAATAGGAATAAAAAGTGAAGAACAATGTATAACAACATATATGTGATCTATAGTTTGATGGAAAAGGTATGTATATTATGATTGCAGATGAATTGTAATATAAGGGTACAACATATAGGTAACTTAGAACATAAGAAGGAACATGTGTGTTATGGAAGGATATCCATACAGAGTTGTCAGGAATATTATAGGAGTGAGGGTTTGTTTCCCTTCCTTCCCTCCTTTTTTTCTATTCTCTCCAGTCTTCAACTTCCCGTTTTTTCATTATGTTTTCTTTGTTTTGTGTTGTATTATAGATATTGTTTTATTTGTCATTAAGTGATTTTCATTATGTATTTTATGGGGGTCTTTTTGTTTTTCTATGTTGTTGAAAATTAATAAAACAATTTTAAAAAAGGAAAAATACAGAAAAAAATAGCTTCCATAAGCTAAAGTAGCAAGTATTTAGTGTCAAAATGACTACCTGGTGGGAAAGATATCAGTGTGCCATGTGCCTTAATGTATATAGTGTATACATGTTATATGAGTGTAATTCATTGGAAGCTTGCTAAGGAGACCAACTTAATAAACACATTATTCCAGTCAAAATGCCAAAGATCACAGAATTTGATCGACATAAAATCATATTTTTGCATCAGCAAGGCCACTCTCAAAGGGAAATCAACAAACAAACTGCAAATTCAAGATGTGGTGTTCAAGCTGTTATAAAGAAACTTGAGGAATCAGAAAAAGTCAAGGACAAAAAAAAGACTAGAAGGCGAAGGAAACTTTAAAATGCTGATGACAAATTCCTAGACATGCACACCATAGTAGCATGAACAACTCAGGCAAACATAGCTTGAGCTGAAAGGCACCTCAGAAACCAAGCTAGGTTGGCATCTATAGCTGGTGAAGCCATTTGAATGCAAAGAAGAGCTCTTGGAATCATCCCACATGCTCTTGGATTGATCTGCAGAACCAGGAGACCCTCTAAATTGGGTGTCTGTCAATTGGAAGCCAGGAGGAGATTGCAATCCAACTCTGCCTTTTTATCTAGCAACACCAACTAGTCCTAGCTTTAATTATTATTATTTCTTCTTTGTCTTGGTTCATTTTTGGAATGCTAAGGGCTTGTATCTGCTTTCAGATCAGATTTCATTCTGTTTCCCTTTGCTGAATCACAATATTTTCAGTCTCGACTGAAAGGCTTATCTACTTTTGGAAGATTTATTGCTGAGCAAAGAGGTGGGAATGGTGACTTTAACTGCTTGATAACCTTATTTCCTTATGTGTGTGTGCAGGAGGGAATTAAACTGAAAATGTTTGAGTATTTGGAATATTAGATTGTCTGCAATGTACTAAATTCCTTAAAGAAACAGAGGTTCTGAAGTGAAAATGTTAATGCGTACTGATATTTTGAACTGTGTCATTTTAACAAGAAGTCCATTTATTTTTTTGCTTCTTTATTTGGAATATTATGGGTTTCTTTACCTTATATTGATTTCTTTAGTGAGGATTGGTCGTTGTCTGGGAGAAGTTGTCTGGGAGAAGAAGTAAATCTGCTGAATTAATTCTTCACCTTCCAGACCAAAAGGCTGACACTGTTATGTATCTTTTTCTTTTATTTTTCTCTCAATAAATCAAAGGAGGAATGATGGCTATCAAAAATTGAGGCAGATTTTGGATGAAACTTAATTAAAATATAGAATCTAGAATGGAAGTTTGGGGCAGAAATATGCAGGAGATATTTGAGAAATATATACAAAGCATAGAAATATATTTAGAGGGAAAATAGAGAGGACTATTGATAAAATGGAACAAAGTCAGAAGTTGAAAACTTTAAAATGAGATACAGGATTAAACCCATGCAAATAAAGGAAAAAATGTGTACCTTTGGTTTAAGAGTTGAAGTAATAAACTAATTAGTGATTTAGACAGAACTGATTAAGTGAATTTATCTCTAGTGGAAGAGGGTTACTTGTTTGGGGATTTTGTAGTTCAATCTGTAAGGAGACTCCCTTTAGAACAAACATTGCAAAACTGCTCTCAAGGACTTTTGAAATCTTGGGCAAAGAACTAGTTTTCTTGAGAAAAATGTTAATAAGATTTCTGAGGATGGCCTCGGATTTAGGTGGTATGTTTATTTCAAATATGGAATTTAATTTTAATTATTAATTCAGTGTTTAAGGACTGTTTTGATAATTGAATTCCTAATGTGCTATGGACTGTGTATGAATGCTCACTATGTCTTAGACTCTGCTACTGAATAAGCTATTGTGCCTTATCCCATATGAAACTTTCTTCAGGAATGAGATGAGAAAAATATGTTTATAAATCATCTCAGAGAAGACTATTTAAAGAAGTTTCTGTTTAGAAATTGTTCTGGAACTGTCTTCTGGTGAATTAGAATAAAATAATCTTCATGAATGAACTTGATTTTGGGATAAATTTGTATGTTTAGAGGAAATATTGCATAGACTAAAAATTAGATAACTAAAATATAGAGATATAGAGATATAAGGGAAATGTTTATTACAGTATATAGATTTATTAATTTGATTAGATTGAGATGGGAAAACATATTTTTCTTTCCTTTTGTATTGACTTATGGATAGATATCTAGCCAGAGTTTGGTTGGGAATGATGGGGAAGAGACTTTTTGTATATTTTGTTTTTCCCCTTTTTTGGGGGGGATGTATGTGTCTATTTAAGATTTTGTCATCGTCATTTGTTATATTGTCTTGTGATTGTCTTTTTTATTGTATGTTGTATTGTATTCTGTTGAAAAGTAATAAAAAATTCTAATGAGAAGTTCCTTAGAGTTCCTTCTCTGAAAGAAGTCCAACAGAGACCTGGCTCAGCATCTGGCAGCTTCATTGGGATCCAAATTGACTCTTCTACAGCCCGAAGAAGCTTGATTCTTTGTGGAAGGGTAGCAGCCAAGAAACCATTTTTACAGAAAGAGAATAGGGTGAAAAGAAAATATGCTAACGCTCACAAATTTTGGATTGAGGATCAGTGGAAAAGAGTGACAAATTTATGGAGTGACAAATTTAAGTATTAATTTTTTGGGTCCAATCATCAACAATATGTAAGAAAAAGTATTGGAGAGAGATGGATGAATGAGTGCTTGTGGCCCTCAGTGAAACCTGAATATTATAGAGGCAATATAGGATCACCTGGATAGAGAAAGAAATAAAAGACAACCAAATCTATAGAAGAACTTCTGAAAGAAGTCTGTAATATATCAGAAGATTACCTCAGACAATCTCAGGGTAGTCTCCCCAAAACACTTCCAGATGTACTTAGAGCCAAAGGAGATCACACTAAATACTGATTTTTGCCTGAAGAAGCTATTTTGTTCTGAAAATTGGGTTTGTTAAAATTTTATGCACATATTTCCTGTATTTTCTGTCTGAATCTTAATACAGAGACTGAAAAACAATTATGGCAGTCATTAAAACTTTGCTAAAACAACAATGCATATGGTAGCCTAAGATTTTGCACAGTACTGTATATTTACTGGGTTTTGGGTAACCCCAAATTTGACTATAAGGGACATAAAAAGAGGGGAAGGAGAGGGGATAATATTCAGAAATCTGTCCCATTCCCAAACTTGAATGAAAGATTCTCAAGAAAGAAAGATAATTGAAGGAAGTTTCTTTTTTCTTTTTGGAAATGGGAAAAAGTAGGCTTATTTTCAGATTTAGAGAGGAAAAGATTGAACAAATAGGTTTGTTTCAGAGTTTTAGCTCAGCATCAAGGGACATCTTGAAGCTATATGCCATACCTAGAACTGACCCACTCTTCTTTGACTCAGAGAATTATGATACCCAGGGTGCTAAACAAGGAAGGGAGAGTATGCTAGCAGGAAAGTGTGGGTCAAGTAAATAGCAATATTCGTTGGTGCACAGAGTTGCCAGAAAGGAGATTTGTTCCATTTGAACATCAATTGCTGAGAGCTGCAGGAGAGATGAAAACAATCTGTATCTAAAATATGAATATAAGCCTACTATTCAAGCAGAAGTGTTTTGTGTGCATAGAAGAGAATATTTATAGCTCAATATGGTGTGTTCTTTGGTACTTTTTTGTTGTTTTGCTTTTTATTTTCTCTTTTTGGTGCTTTTGTTTTCTTGCAGACAACAAAAATTTTGTTACCAAAACTAGGTATCATTATAAGTGCTAGAAGGGAGCGAGATCTGCTATCTTTATATACTAGTGGCTTGCCCTGTAAATAACCTTGATTAGGTACCTTGATTAGGCTGCTGTTTACTTTTGGCTTGTTTTTCTGAGTTGCTATTTCCTTGAAAGAGGTATTGTTTACTTTTTGATTGTTGGTCTAGTTAAACTTTTGTAAACCAAAAGATTCAGCAGTCCCAGAAGAAAAAGAAATATAGTCATCTACAATGTACAATGTAAGGATTGTAACAGCCACTATGAGGACAAATAGGCAGAAGACTAGCAAAGCAGATCCATGAACATAAACTAGCAATCAGAAGACATGATGAAAACTCCTTAATTTCACAACATATGGATAAACTTAACCATAGTCTCAACTGGGAAACTGATCATCTTAGACCAAAACAGGTCCAAAAATTATTTCTAGCTTGATGATGTTACCTAGTTTTGGTAATGAAATGTCTGCAAGAAAACAACCAAGTTTAGAGAGGACCAACAACCAGTCAAAAGTATGTTGATCTGGCCAGATTTATCTGCAGCTTAATCTCTCAGCTTTTCCATGTAATACACATTTATGTTAGAGATGGTAGAATGTGTTAGTTTTTTCTCTGTTCTTTGTATGTTTTTTTTAATTCCATGAATAATTTTCAACAACATTAATGGGACATTTATCTATTATTCTATAGAATTATGGAATCTGTCTTATAGATTATATGTGATACAGCTTGTCTTTAGTTTTGTTCTTCAGCTTCTCATTTTGATAGATTCAAGAGATAAACATGTAAATCTATAACAGATACATAAACATGCCTTATACATTATTGAGGTCTTAATCTTATAATTAGCATTCTCCCAATTCCATTAATGGTTTAAGTTTCTTTTGTACTCATTAAGATAAATTGCTAAATTAAATCAGTTTGGAATTTTTCAATGGATAACTACATCAGGAGCAGGAAGGATATTATTAACAATATTATTTCTGTTCTCTTTTTATAACTTCCATTTGAGAATTTAAAAACAAAAACTTAGCAGTTTTTTAACTTGGATTTGAAATCATAGGAAAAATAAGTGAAAATAAATGTTCTAAGTACAGGACCATATTTGTAAAAGTGTCATTATAATTAGCAGCTGTCCTCTATAATGAGAAATATTTTTCCAGACAAGTTTTTGAAATGTTAGTTAGGAAACACTACTAGCATATTCTTCTGTCAAACAGCTATTTCATTAATTTTGACCCTATCCATGTATTTGCAAACTCTTGTACAACAATGCACTGGTCCATGTTTAGTTTAGTTTCAATAATCTGTCCAGTTAGTCAATACAAATAATTTCCTTTACAGAGTTTATAGACTTTCATAAGCATTGCATTCTTAAGTTTTATCTGTTTGCCTTTCATAAGATTACTCAAGTTAGGATATTTACTTGTGAAAATAAACAGAAAAAGACACTATTAAAAGAAATGAAAAGAAAAGCCACAGAATAAAACAATGAAGAAAAAACATAAAAGAATTCTCTTGCCCTCAAACATTTACCTCTGGGTATTAATTTTTGCATGATGTCATGGTGCAGATATGTTACAGAAATTATGGAAGTTAACAGTTCAACAGAATTCTACAAGGCAAAAGAGATGATATAAAAGAAAACAAAGCAAATAATTTCGAAAGAATATCCCTATATATGTGATACTGAACAAATCTCTCACCAGTCACAGAACATCCAATAGGGAACAGAACTTGAAACAAGGGTATTAAGATATATCTTAATGTATGGCAGGTTTTAACTTTTATGTACTCAGTCTATATCTATACAGAACTGCAGTTTGTTGATATTGCTTTTCTGTTGTGTGGTTTAAGTTAATATTCCTCCTGCTTTTTTTTTTAATCAGCTGCAGTTCCTGAACCATTTTCAAAGGCCACTCTAGGACTAAGTCAAAGATTTATTGACCTTAGATTTGATCTTTTATTTGATCTTATATTGGGCAAAGGGAATCACATTATAAAAGGTGGAAAAAAGAAATGATTAGGACCAGGACTCAAAGTAAAGGGTTTTTTACTTTAAATTTAATGAAATATAATAATCTTCTTAGAATTATTCACCATATATTTTTAATATTCCTTTTCTGTCACAGTGAATATTACAATGTGAAATAAATTTAAATAAGCTAAGGGAATTTGAATACAACCAGGAATTTTAATTTTGCAGTCCTGCTCTATGAATTCTATCTATTCAATGCATTCTAATAAATCCTGAGTAAAGACTTTCTCATACATACAAAAAATGTGTCTTATATAAATCAGTTTTGGAAACTTGTTTTTTTTTTAAATACCCGTACCACTATGTTACACAAAGGAAACAAAATCATATATTTTTGAGTGTTAACATCATTTGATCATCTTAGCTTTAAAATCTGAGGAATGCAGAGCAATACTTCTTTCACTTCTTATATCCTGGCTAAGGTTAACTCAAAACGTCTGCCTTAGTGACCCAATGAGCAATTATTTTATCTTTTTGTGCAGAACTTAAGCACCTGACATGAAGATGACATTACTAAAGTGACAGTAGCCTCAATCTGCCACTCAGACCTACTTGAGTCTTCCTCCCCCACCACTGTTCCCTAGAAATAGCTAGTGGATATGATCAAGTTTCCCATCAGAGTCTAATCTTTAGGATATATCAGGTAAATGTCAGAATGTTATTCTTGTGTTTATGAATTATTCAAAAATATTTTAAAGCAAAACTATTATTGGCACTGCAGTGACCTGAAAGGAATTTAATTTTTATAGTACTGTAAATGAAATTGATGCTGTCTGAAAAAAGGAGAACATTTTGGAAAGGAAGAATATCATTTGTCACCTGGAATTTTCTATATTTTACTATCAAAGCTTATTCTGTCAGCCCCTTTCCAACAATTTTACACAGACACCCATAGACATACATGCATGCATGCATACAAAGACATACAAACATACAATACATAGACAAATGAGTATCATATTAATAGAATAAAAGTTCAGAATTCATTAATAGGTACAAATGTTTTAAAAACATATTTGTGACATATCCATAAATTTGACAAAATAAATTATTGACAACAGCATTAGTATTCACTGTTATCTTTTTCCTTTGTTCACACACCAAAATATAGTGAAAGAATTTGCAGATCATCTCAATTTTACTTTGGCGAACTAACTATACATAGTGCAAGGTAAGATGGTGTCTGTGTCTGTGTATGTATACACAGGTAAGATGGTGTATGTCTGTGTGTGTACCATTAACTTCAGAATTATATTTCACTGCTATATTTGCAGAACTAGAACTGAAAATGCATATCTATCCATGGATATAAGGTAAGAATGATTTAGCTGTTGAGCCAGAACCTTTAATTTGTATTAAATAATTTTGGAATTTCTAGTTTACTTTTCTTTCTGTATTAAATATATGAAAACTCTGATGTTAACATAGCTTTTTTAGTAAAAAAACACTATTCACTGATTAAATCCTAAGGCTACCGACATAAGTCGGTAAGTGAAGTAAGTGAAAGTAAGTGAAACACTCAGTGACCGAGCACCTCAAGCCTTTGTTTTTTTAAAAGTATTAACTGCACATAATGATCATAGAAATACTTGTATAACATGGAATAGTGAAGGAATGAAAATAAAAGTTAGCCGGATAATTAACATCTGAAATAAGGCACATGACAATCTGGGGATAAATTGGGTAGTTGCAAGGATAATGTTGTCAAACAGAAACACAAAATATTAATTAATAAGATACCATTTCTATTGCCCATGTAAATCTTATGTATTCATTGTCTTAAGAACTGTAAGGTTCTTTCTGTTCTTAAATGGAATTTGCACATTAAATGGAATATCAAATGTTCTGGTTTGGAACAGAACTGAAAGTATGTGGTTTTTCTATCAATCATTATTCATTATGACTTAAGACAATATTTTTGCGCAATAAATACAAAATAGTATCCCTTTCTACTCTAATTTACACCCAAGAATTTTATATAACTTTTCAACAAGTGTTTTATACTGCTTTCCTCCAAAAAGTCATTTGAAATATATACATATAATAGTCAGATCACTGAAATTATTTCCATAAATAATTTATTACTTCTTTTGTAAAGGAATATGAGAAATATTTTTCTGATTGTTATTTATATATATACTTTTGTCTCTAGTATGAAATATAAATATATCTTTATCACATAAGCATATTGTATATCAAATTTATTTCAATTTATCTAACCTGTTTCTAGATAAAGTCCAATTATGATATTTAAAATATTCCCTGGTTGATATTATTTCATATATTTATTCTAAATATTTATTCTAAATAATTGAAATAATATCAACCAGATAATATTTTAAATATCATAATTTAAAATAATATTTTAAATTAATTTTAAATGTTTAATATAATAAATAATATTCATTTATTCTGAACTTTCAAGCTAGTTTTATAGTAAAATATCTTTAAATGAATGTCATGTAATGCCACTTAATTTTAAGTACTGTACAGTAGTCATTGATTCAGCAAAGTTAGTTTATCAATGACATAAGTATTAAGTTCTATATGATTTCAAAAGACAAAATTGATTTCCTTACAATACCAATTAATGCACCAATTAAGAAATTTTCCTTTGTTATGATATGCATCAGCTATTTTTAATAATTGATAGAGAATAAAAACTGTGCTAATATTATAGAATATATGATTGTATATTATAATATGATATTATAATATTTTTTCCCTTTGTTGGAATGTAGCTTTCAAATAATATCAATAATAATATCAATGCATTATGACAGGTTTTTGAGATAACTTGGTATTTATAAAGGCCAAGTACTAAAGAAGTAGCAGCTGTGACTTCACATTGCTGTGAATAGATAACAAGTAAATATAACCAAGATAATATATAATATTAACTGGCATTATATATAGGACATCTGCACAAAATATGGCTGGACCTTCCTATTGGAAATACCATGGAGAATAATAAGACTTCCAAATCCAGACAGACATCATCACACATCATGGTAGTAGCCAAGGATCAGAAAAAAGCTGTGATAGATATAGTGGCGCTGAATGGTAGCAATATCAGGAAGAAGAAATAGGACAAACTAGAGAAGTACCAGAGTCTAAAGGACGAACTTCAGTCAATCATGTGATTCCTAAGCTGGGAAACTGACTCCAACAGATCCTAAGAACTATATCAGAGCTCTCTGTCCAAAAGAGTTCAGTACTAGGAACAGTTAAGATACCACACAGAACCTCAAAGTCCCAGGCCTCTGATAGAGGATATGAGACTGAGGAAGACACATACCCATAAGGGTAAGAATATAATTTTTATTATATATATATAAAATAATAAAAAAAGCTTATAAAATTCTCACATCGGGTGATTGGGTGACCTGACTGTCACCCATCACATTGGGTGACCTGACTGTCTCATAACATGCTGGATTATCTCAAAATACGCCATATTTAACTGTAGTTAAAAAGAAAAATGCATAATTGTGACAACACCAGGGGAAAGTAGAATAGAAGACAAAAAAAAAATTGAAAAAGATCACAAAGTCCCAAATCTGAAAATCAAAGTTGAAAGATTACAGTAGAAGAACAGGAGTTGTTCTCTGAGGTTAAAAATTATTATTATCCTTAGCTTTCAGACTTACACCAGGGTCCTTCATCAAAGGAGCAGTGGAAGCCATTAAAAGCACAATGCTGATTTGCAAATTTATAAGAGACAGGCACTTACCATCGTGTTTTTTTTTAAGAAGTAAAAAAATGGGTATGTATGTAACTGACTCATCGGGCAGCTCTTTAGCATGCCTTTTAATGGAATGATGCAAATGCATTCATTCCCATGCAAATGCAGGCTCCTGGCCTTAACAATATTTAACTAATTGCCTCTTGAGCCAGCATCTGTATCTGTGTGTGTATGCATGTGTGTTTGTACTGGCCACATTTCTAGTGCATTGTTGCTGGTGATTGCAGAGGAACTCGTAGGGAGTGGGAAGTTTTATACATCTATTAACTAACTTCTTTCCTGTCTCCCATGGTTCAATAATCTTACATGCGGTTTGACTGCACATCCCAAAATAGTGATAGATACATAGTGTAAGGTATGATTGTGCTCTAAACACAATAGCATCACTACCTGGGATTGGAGGCTTTTTTTTTTCACTGCTGCCTTATATTCTTTCAACATAGTGTCCAGTTTGCAACCAGTTTTTCCCACATAATTGCACTGGTAATCTACACGGGGATGCAAGATACCATTCTTATCTTTCCCTTATTTCCTGGGGTCTTTATAATGCATAACCTGACTGTGCACAGTGGCTGTTGGGCAGTGGGCGACCCCCAACTCCAAGTCCTGAACTATTTGTTTTGTTGCTTCTGACACATTTTTTTGTACATGACAATGGGAACCTAAACTTCAGTTCAGTTGTAGCTGTCTGTTGATTCATCATCTGTCAGCTCGATCCTTTGGATTATGCATGGTGGGGTGGATTACACATGGTAATAGATTGTCAATGATGCTGATGAAATACAAAACATCCATTGAGAGGTATAGAGCCTATTGCCTAACAAGTTATGGCCACTACCTCACCAACCAACTTAGAGCTATCATTATGGAGCAGGTCAAAGAGAAACAAAAGAAGAAGAGGGAGAACCTAGAAAATAAATTAAGAAGCCTACAACCTCCACCTGGTAATATGACTGAGACCATCCACAACCTGTCTGACAGAATATTGAATAAGCATGAACTGAACCTTCCAAACCACAGGGCAGGATATAACACACAAGATGTTGCATCTAGAGACTTCATGGCTATACTCAAAGGGATGCTTAGGTGAACCTAGGGCAGTGAAGAGATTAAACCACATGTGCAGCACAGTTTCAAACATGCTGACTGTACACATGCTGACTTACACTTTCATGCTTCATGAGCGATGGGCACTGAAGACCCTTAAAGAGGATAGCTCCATTGTGACTGTATCAGTAGACAAAAGGCTGAGCAACTATGGTCTTGAACCATACTGATTATAATGCTAAGGCAAGCGTTCTCCTGAAGGACAGAACTGAATACAGGCTTGTCAACCCTTCAGAGATGAGGACCTGGATTGCAAAACTGAGTGGCTTGCAACATCAATTAAAAACCAAATCCAAATGGCAGGAGATGTGTCCTGCTGACTCAGCCCTGGTCAGATTATATGGACTACCTAAGATCCATAAGCCAGGCAATCCACTAAGGCCAATTGCGCATTAGAGGTAGCCCACTGTATAACCTGGCTAGGTTTCTGATACAGAGATTGAACCCATTGACCACCACATCAAAAACCATGGTACACTCAGAAGCACATTTCCTGACACAACTGCAAGGGATACGGATCCCACCAATGGTTTCCTTCGATGTGGTCTCATTATTTACAACTATCCCACAAGACCTCATGTGAAATACAGTACACAACAAGTTCCAGAGTTCCAGAGAGGAAGATAGAGGCCAACTTACAGGGGCACAAATCCTGTCCTTATTAATATTTTACCAATGGACTTTCTTCTCCTTTGCAGGTATGCTTTATGATCAAGTTAAGGGGACCCCCATGGGCGCACTGGGGGTGATTGCTGAATTAATCCTCCAGAGACTAGAATAACAGGTCTTCAAGACATTTAAACGAACTCTGTGGTGCCATTATTTGATGACACCTTTGTCATCATAAGAAAGGATATGTTTGGTGAATTTCACAACTTGCTTAATGCAGTCTACCCTGACAGTCAGGTCACTAGAGAAAAGGAGGTAGATGGGAGACTGTTCTTCCTACACATTCTCATCAGCAGTCATGTTGGTGAGTACACTTGGCACTGCTGTCTACAGAAAATTTACCAGCATATATTGCGTACTGGACTACAACAGCAATCACTCCAAGACCGAGAAGAAGAGCTGAATGTGAATTCTGTATGGGAGGCTGAATACCCACTGCAACATTCAGGAATCATGGGAGTCAGAAGCAAAGTACTTCAAAGAATAATTCCAATACAATGGATACCCATGCTCTTTTATTACCAGGTGCTAGAAAGCCAATCAATGGATGGTGGATCAACTGATGGATGCCTGATGAGTCAGCTACATGCATGCAGGGGTTTCTTTAAAAAAACTCAGATGGCAGGGGCAGGGGATTCTTTAAAAAAAACTCAGATGTGCCTGTCTGTTATAAATTTGCAAACCCAGCATT
>JANHZU010001753.1:166953-186466 GCA_032468055.1 Acrochordus granulatus
TGCACTGGTTACCAGTTTGCTTCTGGGTACAATTCAAGGTGCTAACATTGACCTTCAAAGCCCTTCATGGCATGGGAGCAGGCTATCTGAGGAACCATGTCACCCCAATGGGGAGTTCCCAACCCACCAGAATCTGCAGAGGAGTCCTTCTCCGGTTCCCGTTTGCTAAGGAATTTTGGCTGGTGGGGTCTAGGAGAAGAACCTTCTCTGCTGTGGCTCCTGCCCTATGGAACATCTTGCCCCTTGAGTTGAGGGCTGCCACCCTCCCTGATGGCCTTCCGGAAGGGCCTTAAGACCTGGCTCTGCAACATGGTCTGGGGCTCTGGGGGACCTCATCATCATCTTGGAGGTGGCTGGTTGATCACTAGCCACCCTCAACCCCCCTTTTTTATATATGTAATAGTTTTTAGCCCACCTCTCTAGTCCATCGGGTTTTTTATTTTAATGTTTTTTTTATGTTTTTTATCAATGTTTTTAATGCTTGTTTTTGTTCGCCACCGAGAGTCTCTGGATTTCGGTGGCATAGAAATATAATAAATAAATAAATAAATTAGTGGGATGTAGACAACAGCAAGTTACACTGTACTGTAATCTCTAGATTGGAGCATATGCATGTTTGCATACAAATGTGTGAGTACCTTGGGCTGAGGAGGGTCTTTGTAGTAAACATTGTACAAACCTTGATGACTTTTAAAGTGCTCTTCCAACTGTTCTAAGATTCTTTTCGTATGTTGTTCAAGCATACACCTGAAACAAATTAACATAAACCTAAAAACATGATTGACTGATTCTTTATAATGAAAAATCTAAAACATTTGTAAGAGTTTCAAGGATGATAAAAATATCCTTTACTAATGTTTTCAATCTACAGGCCAGCCTTCCAATAAAAGTGTTCGAGTGGAGCCAAAGTCTCCTCACTCTGACAATAATTTCCTCCTATATATTTGCTTTATTCCAAGGGAATGTCCCTGCATCTTTGTGAAAGAGGCCTGAAACATTCTAGTTTGCTGAATCCACCACTAGAAGTAAAATTCATATAATCATCCACTCCTGCAAGCAAAGGGTACTGAATTCATGTAACCATGGTTCAGATCCACTGACTACTCAGATTCATTATCATCTTCTTCTTAATAGATGCTTATTCTTTATTCTTATTATTCACCTTGAAATACATAAAACTTTTGGCTTAGGTATAAATTTATTCTCTTCTTTGTAAATATTTTATTAAGATTTTGTAAGTCAATTTGCTTTAATTATATAAGAACAAGAAAAGCAACAAAATCCACATCACATTTATTTATCCTCTTGACAAATTTATTTATCCTCTTGACAAATGAATACTGGCCTGCACTTCTATAGCATGTTAAAATGGCCTGTACTCATCACCCACAGTGTTAGTTCCAGAATCAAGGAAGTCTGCCAAGAATATTGGTGATGCTTTGTATACTTTTGATTACTATAACAGCTCATTACAGTAATTATGTACACTTTCCTAAATACATGTGGATAATAGGGCCTCTTTATTTCTCAGAGAGATCCTTCAACTTATATTGTGTCTGTTGTGTTTGCAGAAGAAAAGATCATACACATTTTGAACAAGAGTATTTTCCCTTTTTATAATAAAGATAGCATGAGATATGTATTTCAATACCTTATGGGAGGTTCTAGTTATAATATATTGGGTTTAAAAAAATAGAAAGTAAAGTCCATTATAGAAGTTATCAAAGCAATATATATTTAATATTATATTTCTATAAGTTTATCTTTATTTGAACCATGGCAATGCTTTAAAACTATGTACATATATTTTACTTAAAATGTTTAAATATTTTATTAGTTTGTCCATTATATTGCTAATGATTTCCAGTGTTCATATCAGACAATTTCCTTTGTCATGTTCCTCAGGCTCTACTTAAAATTAGCAAGACAATAACCTAAAACCTGTAATTTTACAAGATGACATCAAGATACTTATGCAAATATTTTGAATACATGTAATTATCAGAAAGGAAAAATGCCATTCAAGATAACAGGTGCCACTTCCTGGGGTGCTTTTTCTGTGAGCAGTAGCAAGCTGCTCTGATTCTATCAAGTGATGAGAATCAGTATAAATTTTAATAATCTGGAGAATGGAATACAGCCAATAGAGCCAAACATTATTTAACTCAGAATACAGAGTGCAAAAGAATGAACTATAATATGGATATGTAATGTGGAGAACATGAGCACCAAAATACTTGTGGACACCTCTAATCCATCTGTCCACCTGATATTTTCTCCACCTCTGAGATATTTTTTTTAAAGATTTTAAAAATTAAATATAAGAAACTAACAAATTTATATATCTAGCAAAGTGTTTCTAGTATCATTTTTATTTACAACAGAACCTATATTGTAGGATTCATAGAGATCCTACCCTAGGCTTGGAAAATAAAAAAAAAAGTGTGAAACTATTTTGAAATGCTGAATACCAAATTGCAGAAGAAACAAAAAATATGAATGGTTGTGTGAGTTACTTTACCCTAACCTTAACCTACATTACAGAACATCCAGGAAGATTAAAAGAGATTTATTTTTTGATTACCCCATTCTTCTCGGAAGGCATTTTGTGAATAGGAAAATTCTGGACATTTACAGTAATTTGCAAGGCAGGTTTTGCTGCCTCTTTTTGACGTCCAGAATAAAATATTCCATGAGAACAGTTAGTCAGAATTATCTTCTTATGTTGATGAATTGCAGCTGTCAGCATTGTCCCCAAACTCAGCAGTTGCAAATGACATTAATAGTTTTAGAGTAACATCTGGGGGAAAGGGCCATAGATTCCCTTTGGCTGGTTTTAAAGAATAGGCAGCTCAGGCTACAATCTGAATAAGAGGATGTCAGAACTGGAACTAATTTATTAGAATGTTTACAGTGTTGATTGATTATTTGGCATCAAGAAGTTTTTGGCTTTCAGCAACCAGATATATTTTTTCCCCATAATGATCTATGCCTAACTTGGTTTTTCAGGTCTAACTGTTCATATATTGCCACTACAACTGAGTTGATCCACCTTGCAGCTAGTTTTCCTCTTCTTTTTTTCCCACCTTTCCTAGTATTAGAGCTTTTCCAGAAAGCTAGATCTTTGCATAATGTGTACAAAATAAGATAATTTGAACCTGTTTATTTGTGCCTCAAGTGAGAACTCTGTGTGATTTGCTTGATGATCTAATTGTCTCTATTCTTGGCTATTCATGGATCTTTTCCAACACCAAAGTTCAAAAGTCCTGCTTCTTCAATAGTCCAACTTTAGCTTCTATTGAGCGCCAGAGGGAATATTATGGCTTGCACAAATCTGAGCTTTATGGGTACAGAGACATCACAACATTTGAATATCTTTTCCAAGGCCATCATGGCTGCTTTACCAAGTTAGTCTGCAGCTTATATCTTGTTTATTTCTTTACTGTTGCTTGGCACTTTTAAGGCTGGTTGTCCTACCTGTTATCATTAGTTTTGTCTTCTTTTATTTAATTTTAGTGTTATTTTTTTCACTATGTTCCTTGACTTTTGTTATTAAGAGTTGTGGATTCTTTATATTTTCAGCTTTGATGTAGGGTTAACATCATAACAAAGTTACTGATTTTCTTCCTCCAGTTTAAAGTTATGTCCTTCTTCTTCCAGTCCAAATTTTCTAGATATTTATTCAGCTTGTAGGTTAAATAAATAAAGGAAGAATATTCAGCCATATCCCACAAAACAATGAAATGGTCTGGGAGTATTACAAAGTATTCTTAGAATCTGAAACAAAACATAATATTTTCTGGAATACTGTTATAAAATTGGAATAGAATGGGCATTTTATGCCATATTATTTCAAATAGTCCAGTGTTCAATGATCAAATATATACTGTATATTGTACACTCACTCAGCCATTGAAACTATAAAAGAACATTGACTATAAAAATACAAACATAGTAGTTTCCCTGCTGCCAGTTGAAATAAAAAAATTGGATGGAGTAAGAAAGAATCAATTAACCACATGTTCAGCATTTGAGAGGAAAATTTGGAGAATAATAAATAGATCAATAGTTTTCTGATAGATAACTATATCTCTATGGGGAAATTAAACTTTATGAGTTTTAATGTAACATTGCTGTCTGTATTGTGTACTATATATGTAGATTAATTTATATTGCTGTGTAGTTGTGCTTTCAGATTGCTATTCACAAGATATGTGTTGCTTTGTCTGTTTTGTTTTTATTGAGTATTCCAGGCGAATGTCCAAATTCCAAAAGGTATGCTGCATATTATGGTTAGTGTTACCATTCTTGTGTGTTGTCATGTTGCCCAATGCAAAAGCTGTTACAATATGTGATAAGTTTTAAGCCAAACTGAGAGCAAAAAGCTGTGCAAATACAGTACTATGAAGATACCCGAGGTTATCAGCTTATTACATTTGTTTATTTCAACATGATACCATTATTTTTGGTTTTCTTGCTTTCTTCACAGTGGCATAGTGTTCTGTCACTGTGCAGGAAAAATTAGTTACAAATAGTTGACCTAATTCTTGGTTCTGAATCTTATAGACTTTTGAAAATAATAATCCATTAAATTTACTGATCTTTTTTTTTTTTTGGTATGGTAAAATGTAGGTAAAACTTAGTATAAACTATAGCTTTGTCTATTTTGTATCTTCAGAACTAAAGATAAGGAAAAGGCTTGTTTCCACAGCATCCTATTATAATTTTGTTCAAAAGTCTATCAGATTATATAAAACACTAAGAATGTTCTGATAAAATGTCTGGGGCTGATTTATTCTAATCTGGGAACATTTTTGTGTCGTCCATTGCATAAATTATTTTATGTAATCATTTTATGTAGAATTCATTCATGTTTAAAAATTGTTCAGAGAAAGAACTCTAGTGTACATCACTAATTTTTCCACTGCTAAATATTTCATGCTATCTTACATACTATATTGTATTATTTTATTGGTCAGAATTTATAGAAAAAAACTAAACTTGTATTTGTTTAAAATTAAACATATTTGATTGAAAATGCATTTTATTTACAGTGTCTTTTAAATTTTTAACTTAAGAATAAGTATGCAAATTCCAAATTATCTTTGCATTTTTTTGATGTAATTCCAAAATAGTTACTTATTTTAACTCTTTATTTTATTTCTGAAATGACTGCAAACAGGAAAGCAAGATAAATTAAACTATAAAAATTCTCCTACTTTTTAGTTGTAATTTCTTATTTCTCAAAGTCTAAAAGAAGAAGAGACATAAAAATCTAAAAAATAATAAACTAAGAATAAATATAACCTTATCTAATGAGTGAATCACCTCGTTTTTCTTCTACAGAAAAATTACTGGATAGCTGTTCTATCACATCAACTCATAAAAGGAATTATCAATTCATTAAAAATGCAATAACTAGTCTATCTGGTGAACTATGTCTTTTTTAAAAATGCAATTTCTAGTCTATCTGGAATACTATGTCTGTTTTTCCTCTTGTGGTTCAATCATATGCAGTTCTTGAGACTATCTGGACAAGTCTGGACAAGTCCCTGAAGTTTTCTTGGCAAGGGTTACCACTACCTCTTCCTAGGGCTGAAGGACTGATAACTGGTCCAAAGAAACCGAAGTGGGTTTGTGCCCAAGACAAGACTAGAACAATTTCTCATTTTCTAGCCTGGTGTCTTAACTAATACATCCAACCGGATGTCTAGACATCAGCAATTTCTCCTTTTATTGTAACATTCTTGGTTTTTCAGGACTTTCTGAAATTATTTTTGGGGGCAGAAAAATGGCCAACAGTTAACCATGAGTAAAAATGTTATACTAATACATTCAAGCAAGAACAAATAGAAAGTAAAATATCATTTATTGCTACCTTTTCTTTTCTTGTAGAATTTAGAAATCTATAAAAAGACAGGATCTCCTATTCCATAATCACTGAGGTGCTTTGATTAGAAATTTTGTCAAAGGATACTGAAAATCTAAGCCAACTGTGTTGACAGAAATCAATGAAATATATACTTCTTAAAATAAATTATTGCCTTTAAATCTTTGTACAAGGTGGGTCTAGATTACTGAGAGAACACCTTTTTAATATAATTTCCCACCAGCCACCATCCTCTAATATAATCTGAGGAGTTAATTGCTACATTTTGGAATGGAATTTTGGATTTTGGATCCAATTTTGGATTTTGGAAAATATTCCCAGCTGAGTAGCATTTCTTAACTTTCTTGTTGGCTTTTTAAAAGGCTCCAAATTTTTTTTTAAAAAAACTGTCTTTTAATTGCTTAATGGATTGTTTTTAATATCTCAACATTTCATCTTTATTTTTATTTCGTTTCACAAAGAGAGTTACTGTACAGTTAATAGGTCAATACAGTATATAAAACTATTGAAAATCCTTGAAGAAATGTGACTCCAATGATCTCAGCATACGTTGAACCATTATATATGTTGAATGTTGGGGCAGAAATCCAGATAAATAGATATTAGAATTAGATGCAATGAATAATGATTTTGCCTTAATTCTGAATAACAAATAATATGTGTTATTGTTATCAGACATATGCTACTTACTCAAGCTGAAGGATATAGTCTACATCCTGCTAACATATGTGACTTCTGCAAAGAGATCATATAACCTTATATAAAGAATGTTCTGTGTAAATATATTGTTTATCTAACTTGTGTAATAAATTCATTGTGGAGATAGTAAATCAGAGCTTTTCCAATTTATATCTAAGTATATGAGCTACTGTGCAATATCAGTGTGGCCCAATATTCTAAATAGTAGTTTAACATGTTGCTGAAAAAAAGCTTTCTCTCTTTTTATTATATATTATAATATCTTTAACAAGAAAAAAATCAGGAAAAAATGTAGAGTAACATAGGACACATCATATTAGAAGTCCAGCAAAAAAGAAGTGGAATTAAAGTCTGAAAGGACTATAATGGTAAAGATGATGGTATTATTAAACAGATGGTATATTGTATTATGTATGTGAAGGAAATAATCATTAAATAATAAGTCCAATACATGACAACAAATGGATTGGATTTGATGGATTTTTTGGATCTTGTGGTAAAATCCTATTGAAGTTTCAGGGGACTTCAGTTTCTAGGCACTATAACTGGGATCAAGAAGAGTATGATATCATAACTTCTATGGCAATAATTGGCTTCCCCCAAGAGATTAGAACTTGTCAGTTCTAGACTTGACCTTTACCTAGTAAAATAATCTGGGATTAAGGTGAGTTTTTGGAGACCAAATATACAGGAAGTCTTTTTGTATCATTAATTCTGCTGTATATATGCTGGATCTATACCCTGCTTTTTTTTCAAGTGATGAGGGAGGTGGTATATGGCTGGATATATGAGATTGTTAATGCTTGTTTAAGAGAGAAGGTGTGGCCTTGAAAAGGGTGGTGTTACAACCCCTCTTGAAGATCCATCTCTCATCTAGATATTTTAAACAACTATTTATAATCTTCTGTTTTTTGGAGGAAGTCTCTGAAGAAAGAGAAGGGATTTCAGCTAAAGAGGTTCATAGAAAAAGCAGATTTTGTTGACTTTTTCCAGTCTACATTGAAGCCTGGGTATGAGACAGATACTATGTTGGCCATCCTGGTGGATGAACTTTATAGTAAGTAGATGAGAGAGCAACAAAGACAAAAATGCAATTTGTAGCTTTTAGATTAAAGTTTATAAGTCTTTCATATCCAGCTTTGAAACCATAAGAAGAAAAACAATATCCTGGAAAATCTGAAATTTTCTATTAATAGAATCTTCCAGCAGACACATTTACAAAGGAATCTGATGAAGAGAAGTAGATTGATACTAAAATGTTGGTAAAAGCGAAAGTGAAAACTAATTGTATGGCTGAAGTAAAATCAACATGATTTAAAAAGACAGTCACTTATTATATATAGACTATGTAAAAGAAATAGGTATCATCATCTTAATCATAATAATCATGCTGAAGTAATCAAAAAAAGCCAGCAGATTATGAAGTGGGATTCAAATAGTGGAAAAGTAAGGAGTTGTTAAGATTAAAGTTTTATATTTGCAAATAAATACACACTCTGTGAATAAAACAGCGTTCTATTTACCTTCTACTATCAAAACTAAATCTGTTTAATTCAGTAAATAAATGTCCATTGTTAACCTAAATATTTCAAGAAGTACAAACAATAGAATCTATGCAGTCCTTCAGTGCAACAGTTTCTATATGTTATAGCTCATTATGACCTTCAATGGATGTTAATAATGGCTTTCAAATGCATTTGGCCTACAACTTCCCACATTCCCAATCAGCATTGTCCCAAACTGGTTATTCTTCAGGATGTAATCCCAACATATCTGAAGGCCATGGCTTTGATGATGAATTATTAAAACAGTAATTTAGACAAACCAATGTTCCAATGAACTCAAACAATCCTTAAAACCTTAATGATAATGTACATTAGCTTGGAGAAAAATTATATCTCAGATCAGCAAAATGTTAAAGTAAAAATTTTAAGACAAAGTAAAAATGGAGGTTAATAAGTTTCCTATTTATATACATATGATTCATGTATGTAAGTTAATGGATGAAGAAATGGGATCAAAACACCACAACCTAGCTTGCCTCAAAACTGGGATAGACCAGTGATAATTTCTTGAAGGCAAGAGTGCATTATTACATTCCCTAACTACCATCAGCATACCAGAAAGGTAACATCCACACATTTTTTTCCTGTACATGTCAAAAATAGTGCTTTCCAATTTGTGCCAGATTAAGCATACTGTCTCCTGTGCTACATTTCATTGTACATAATCCCCTCCAGTGTGTGTTGAGGAGAATAAGAATTCAAATTGAAACCATTTTGTATCTTTGTAATGCATGCATGTATGTATGTATAGTATGTATATGTACATAGATGTCCTGTGCTGTATGTCTCACCTAACATCCCTAGGAATGGAACTTTGATTATTGTTCCTGTCTGTATTTATTGATTACTTATTACTTGAGATGAGTTAGTAGATTTAAGACATTTTCTTATCTGTCATTCTTCCACAGAATAGGACATGATGTGCTTGTTGGAATAAAAAAAATGAATTAAAAAAATGCTGTAATTATATATATGAATATATCAAAGCTGCTAGATTGTATTTCAAGTAATGTGTCTATTATATTTAAAATATAAAATAAAAGGTATCTATGTCCCCTTGTCAGTTATAAAGCAATAATTTTGACATTAGGGATCATCTACTCTGATGATCCCTAACACTGTCTTTGATCATCATATATTTAAAATCTGTGGAATATTTGTAATTTAGTGATTGCTCTGAGCCCATCCAAGTGCAAGAAACCAGTAAATCACAAATGTTAGTTTTGTATAATAAAGCAATAATTAATAGCTTCAACTATTGCTTTTTTAGTGAATTGTTTTGCCACTACAACTGTGACTAGCAGCTGTGCTCCCTCTCCTACAATTAGTGGTTCCTGACTTCTAATAATTTATTTACTTATGTCTTTTTGGCATGATAAAATCAAAAGATAACTGGAATAACAGGCAAGTTTGACCTTGGAGTACAAAACGAAGCAAAGCAAAGGCTAACAGAATGTTGTCGAGAATACACTGGTCATAAAAAAAACCTTACTTTTCCAACAATACATGAGGCAACTCTGTACATGGACATCACCAGATAATAACATTAAAATCAGATTGATTGTATTCTCTGCAGCCAAGAAATGGAGAAGCTCAATACAGTCAGATCATGAGCTTCTTACTGCAAAATGTAGGTTGAAATTGAAGAAAGTATGGAAAACAAACTACTATGGCATGCAGGTATGACATCAATGATATCCCTTATGAATATACAGTGGAGGTGAAAAATAGATTTAAGGGAGTAGATCTGGTAGAGAGAATGCCCAAAGAACTATGAAGAGAGGTGTATAACACTCTTCTACAAGCATCCCAAAGAAACATAAATGTAAGAAAGCAAAGTGGCTGTCTGATGAGGATTTATAAGTAGCTGAGGAAGAAGGAAAGCAAAAGCCAAGGGAAAAAGGGAAAGATAGATTCAGTGATTTCCAGAGAATAGCAAGGAGAGATAAGAAGGTCTTCTTAAATGAACAATGCAAAGAAATAGATAAAAACAATAGACTGGAAAAGACTAGAGATCACTTCAAGAAAACATTTCACACAAAGATGAGCATGATAAAGGAAAAAACTGGTAGGACTTAACAGAAGCAAAAAAGATTAAAAAGAGATGGCAAGAATATACAGAAGACCCATACAGGAAAGATCTAAATGTCTCTGATAGCCACAATGATGTGATTGCTGACCTAGAGCCAGACATCCTGAATGTGAAGTCAAGTGGGCCTTAGGAAACATTACTAACAACAAAGCTAGTGGAGGTGATGGTATTTCAGTTGAACTTTTAAAGTACTGTACTCAATATGCTAGCAAATTTAGAAAACTCAACAGTGGACATGGATTGGAAAAGGTTACATTCCAATCCCAAAGAAGAGCAATTCCAAAGAATGTTCAAACTACAATGCAATTGCAATCCTTTTACTTGCTAGGTTATGCTCAAAATACTACAAGCTAGGCTTCAACAATAGTGAACTGAGAACTACCAGAAAAGAAAATACAAGCTGTTTTTCGAAGCGACAGAGGAACTGGAGATGAAATTGCCAACATTTGCTAGATCATGGAGAAAGTAAGGGACTTCCAGAAAAACATTTACTTCTGCTTCATGGACTATGCCAAAGACTTTGATTGTGTGGATCACAACAAATTGTGGCAAATTCTTAAAGAGATGGGAGTAGCAGACCACCTTACTTGTCTCCTGAGAAACATGTATGCAAGTCAAGAAGCAACAGTTAGAACTGGACATGAAACAATGGATTGATTCAAAATTGGCCAAGGAGTACAACAAAGCTGTACACTGTCACCCTGTTTATTTACCTTTTTTGCAAAGTCATCATGCAAAATGCCAGGCTGGATGAATCACAAACAAGCATCAAGATTGTTGGGAGAAATAAAAACAACCTCAGATATGCAGATGGTACCATAATAGTAGAAAGTGAACAGGAACTAAAGAGCCTCTTAATGAAGGTGAAAGAGGAGAGTGGAAAAGCTGGCTTGAAACTCAACCTTAAAAATACTATGATTATGGCATCTGGTCCCATCACTTCCTAGAAGGGGAAGTAACTGAAGCAATAATATATTTTACCTTCTTGGGCTCCAAGATCACTGCAGATGGTGACTGCAGACATGGAATTAAAGATGCTTGCTCATTGGAAGGAAAGGTATGGTAAATCTAGGCAGTATATTGAAAAAGCAGAGGCATTACCTTGCTGACAAATGTCCATGTGGTCAAATCTATGGTTTTCCCAAAGTAACGTATGGCTGTGATTTGGACCATAAGGAAGGCTTGACACTAAATAATTGATGTATTTGAATTGTGGAGAAGACTCTTTATTGTCCCTTAGACTGCAAAGAGTTCAAACCAATCAATACTAAAGGAAATCAAACCTGATTGTTTATTGGAAGGACATATACTGAAGCTCAAATACTTTGGTCACCTAATGTGAAGAATTGGAAAGCATGTGATTCTGGGAAAGATTGAAGGCAAAAGGAGAAGGAGATAGAAGAGGATGAGATGGTTAGATAGCATTGTAGACACAATGGGCTTGGATTTGGGCAGACTCCAGGAAGAAGTGCCTGATGTGCTGCAGTACATGGGGTCACGAAAGTGAGATTTGACTGAGCAACTAAACAATAACAACAACAATTTGGCAAATACACAGTACAACTGTGCAGTACAACCTGCACAGGCTGCTCTGGGTATCACTTTCTCTATGGGCCTTGATTTTGGTACATGTGTATAGGAAAAAGCTTATTTTCTTATTTTCTTTCATGATAACTTAATTATACCTGTTTCATTTTATTTCTCATTAGCTAGGGAAATGGTGTCACATCTTAATTATTTTCTTTTTGCCAGCCAAAAACTATTTTATGCTACTTAATTTTAGCTTTTGGCATGCTTCATTATTTGCATTTTGACAAAAATAAAGATTAAAGTATTAGGTCAGATATTCTGAAAGCTGTACAAAACATGTTTTCTTGGGGTTTTTTACCTTTTGTCAATTTCCTTGCTGATATACTAATAAGATAAATATTCTCCAGAGCAATGTTATGAAAGAAGATTTACATAACAAAAAAATGAATGTCAATTATCCTTACACAGGCAGTATCAAATTCATTCACTACATTCATTTCTAAGCATGAACTATCCACTGCCTGATCTTGGTTCAGAAATTATCAAAGAGAATCCTTTTATTAAAATTAAAAAAATATTTTTTTCTAAGACACTATTCACTGTTTACTTTCTGAAGAAAATAGCACAAGACATAAACATGATACTTTGGGAGAATCAGTTTGGAAAACAGCATCAGATTTTAAAATACATTTTTAAAGCTTCCTAATATTTGGATTTTATTAATGTGTTGTACTATAATGTAAGCAGCCAAAGTAATTCAAGCCATAATTATATAAAAGAATGGTATAAAAGTCATTATTCCTGACTTATTTCTGAACTTCATTTAATCTATATCATAGTTGTTTTTTTGCAAAGCTGCCATATTTTTTCTTTTTTAAAAAAAAATCATATTTGTCTGGTACTTCCAAATCATACCATGTGTCTGAAAAGGCAGACAACCTCTGAAAGATGACACAAGGAAATAAATATATTAATACTTATTTATTATTACAACATTATAAATTCTATGAAATGTTCAACTTCTTTGCTTGATCTGTTTAAGGTTGTCAACTCCATCAGAAACCATGTTCATTAGCCAATTAATGTGTTTGTATAGTGAATTGTAAAGTGAAAAGAAACAAATGCATTCTTCCAGGGGGAAAAACAAAACAAAACAGATGGACTGAGGAAAATGTACCTGCAATAAGAAGGGAGAAAATTGGGAATAAAAAAAGAAAGAAAATAAGGAAAGATCAACTCTTTTCTCTCTATGTGTACAGGCAAGTGAAATCAGGGGAACCATTGCCAAATTTCTGTTTTACTGAGAGGAAGGAGTCCCAAAAGATCGGTGCAGAATCATGGGACAAAGTTTTCTGTCAATTGACTTTATACCTTTTTTTTTTGGAGTTTTCATTCTCAAGGAGCAGAAATGGATTTTTTCCTTTTATGGTGCCTATTCTCTTTACGTATCGTCTGCCTTTATCCTGTGAATGTAACTTCAGGGAGGAAAGGGGGATATCTTTCTTCTAATTCTGTACTTTCATTATATTCTTATATGATACCATGAAAAATACCTAATAATTACATTATAATATTGTTCATATATTTTAGAAGTTTTGGAAAGTACATTCTTTAAGTCCTTCAGATCTGCCTGTTGTTCATTTTCATACTGATAATTACAGAGAAGTATTAACATTTTAACATTTTAGTGGAATATTTGCCTATTTGGAAGTGTATCCTGCTGAGTTCAGTGAAGCTTATTCCCAAATAAATCTTCCTGTGCTCCAGCAGATAAGCAAGTTTACTCAAAAGTAAATCTTCCTAATCCTAAAATGACTTACAGTATATTGTAAAGTGGAATGAGATAAAGACAGCTTGTACCATTCCCTTTACACAATTTTCTCAAACTTGCTAAACTCTGAATTTTCAACGTCTAAATGACATATACCCATAAAACGTGGAAATAGGGGAAGGGAATTTCATCTGTCCTAAGGGATAAACCCTTTGATAACTCTTAATTGAAATGTTTCACAAGCAAACAATGTTTCTTTCACAGCACTAAAGCCCACATTTGGGTTGCAAGTTCTAAGAAATATTTACTGTTGATATAACATCTGCTCTTTGAAAGACAACACTTATTACTTTATTTTTTTTAAAGTTATTTGACTCTCCCTCAGGTTCTTATACAAATCCTGTGTGCAAACAAATCTAGCTTAAATTAATCTTTAAAAACACACATGAACACT
This sequence comes from Acrochordus granulatus, assembly GCA_032468055.1. NCBI lineage: Eukaryota > Metazoa > Chordata > Lepidosauria > Squamata > Acrochordidae > Acrochordus > Acrochordus granulatus. The sequence continues at coordinate 180,955 of JANHZU010001753.1, forward strand.
CTAAGTTTCTGCTTGACATTATAACTTTGTCATCTTTCTCCTTTCTCTGTCGAATGGCTGAGCTAAAACTTTCAGAATAGTAAAGAAGTAAAGAAGATACTGAAAGTGGAAAATATTTTTTTTTCAAAGATAGAGAAAAAATGGGATGGGAAAGGATTTATCAGAACAAATATCAATGGAATATTTTCTGCTGCTTCTCCTTCTTAATAAAAGCTCTGATTTGTAAGCTGAGATGAATTAAAAGAAAACAGCCTAGAACAGTGTCATGATTATTGGGACATTACTAGGAAAATCTGTTATCCCTAACCTAATCAAACAAATGGATATTTACAGTATTTTTCCTCTCTGTTTCTCTGTGATATTCTAATCTTAGTGCTGTGATGTTCTAATTACTTTAAAAAATATTGAATGTCAGTTGTAGCTTTCATTGCTATTGACTGAAAAGGATTATGATAATTTCAGAGCAATAAACAAATAAATAAAATTCTACTTCAGTAGAATCAATAACATAGTAAAATAATTTGAAATATGCTTAATTTTCATTCTATGAATTGGACTTTAAATGAATATTTTGGTTGAATTACGATATTTGTTCATTATAAACTGTTTCTGAGGGTGAGGCATGAAAATTAATGGTACATAGTCTTAACTTTGATAATATTTAATAACACCATCTGATTGTATGACACATTAGCAGATATGAGAGATTAGAAAAACAACTAGATCGGTGTACTATTGTTGGTTTCTCTTACCATGGCTATCTTGAGTGAAAATGTTTGGAATCTAAAGGAGGGACAATGATCTATTTGTTGGGCATTAATTGTTCATCTGCACTTAGTATTGCTTCTGCCAATTAACAGAAATGTTCATTTTATTACAATTTATTCTCAGTTTTTCTCACTCACAACAATGAGATAGTCTGGCCAATAGTTTTCTTAGGCCAATCTCTGAAAATAAGGGCCATGGTATTGGCATAAATTAATACTCAAATATAAGGTGGGTAACATTAAAATAAACTAAGATCATGGCATCCAATACCATCACCTTCTGGAAAATAGAAGGGGAATAGATGGAAGCAGTGACAGATTTTAGTTTCTTGGGCTCCAAGATCACTGCAAAGGGTGACTGCAACCATGAAATCAAAAGACGCTTGCTCCTTGGGAGGAAAGCTATGGCAAACCTAGACAGCATATTAAAATGCATCACCTTGCCGACAAAGGTCCGCAGAGTCAAAGCTATGGTTTTCCCAGTAATAATGTATGGCTGTGAGAGTTGGACTATAAGCAAGGCTGAATGCCGAAGAATTGATGCCTTCAAATTGTGATGCTGGAGAAGACTCTTGAGAGTACCTTGGACTCCAATGAGATCAGACCAGTCAATCCTAAAGAAAATCAACTCTTGTCTGTGGATTGGAAAGATAGATACTGAAGCTGAAGCTCAAATACTTTGGCCATCTAATGCAAAGAGAGGATTGATGGGAAAGACTGAAGGCAAAAGGAAAAGAGACTGGCAGAGATGAGATGGTTAGATAGCATAATTGATGCGATGAATATGCATTTGAGCAAATTCCAGGTGACAGTGTAGGACAGGAAGGCTTGGTGTTCTACAGTTCATAGATCATGATGAGTCAGACACAATTTGCAAATGAACAACAAGGTGGATAAGACAAACTCAGCAGAGTAAAGAGGTGAAAATTATTGAGGTTATATGCATATTATCTCCCATTGTATTGGGCTATTGTACTTGTATTTTCAACTTCATTGGAATATTTTAAAGTCCCATTAAATTTCATGGAACTTTATTTAATAGGCATTACCTTTAGCTCTTCTAACTTCCTATCAATGTTTTCAGTTCCCATATCCAAAATGATTTTGTCAACTAATCTGATTATGGCACAGAACATATTTTTTTTTCTATGTCAGTATGCAAGGATTTAGCCACCTGAGATATGTGAAAAAATTCAAGTGGGATGTGGAGTCCCTCTGTATTTCTCTGCCAAGATTTAATTGTATTTTGCACAAAAATGTTTAATTTTTTTTAATTTTAAAAAAGAGGAAAAAATGAAACAAGTAATAACGTAAGTAGTGGCATTTAAAGAAAATAATATCTTTTTATTTCAGAATAGTGCAGTCTCAATAAGTAAAACATAGATTATGTTGGCCATCAACTCAATTCATACTTTTGAACTTCCCAACTCAATTCATACTTTTATTACAAGTCATAGAAATTTGTACATCCAATCATGTTCCTCAAGATTATACACATTGTTATAACAGTAGGATAGAAGTACAAAAAGATGTCATGGGAAATATAACATTGATAAACAAACCAAAGATATACATATTATATGAGTAGTTTACTACTTTGGAAAAATATGGCTCTATAAGTGAAAACAATTTACTTTTCAGTAGGATTATCATGAATTATTTTTACCTATATCTAATTACTATTTAAAGCAATCATACATTGGAGAAAAAAAAACAAAAAAGACAATTTCTTCCAATGTATATGTATATTTTCAGTATATGCTTATTTTAATTATTTAATAATATAATATATTATCCTAATATAAAAATCATATTTAAAATAAAATTATTATACATTTTAATTTAGAATCTTATCAATAGTCATGTCTGTACTTGCAAACTAAAGCTTTTTTTAATCTACTTCATATGCATTTGAGAAGGTTCTTTTAATATATTTTAATGATCTCATTTATTTTCATGCAAATATATATATATATATATATATATATATATATTAAGATTTAAATTAAATCTGAATCAAGAGGTTAAAGGTGCTATACAGTTGGTTAGCATAACATATTGTGCATTTTTTGCCACATAATTAAAATACCCATTGGACCTGAAAACTTGTACATCTATAGCAAAAGATTTGTGGCCTTGAACAATACAATTACAGTTTGATAAGTTTGATATTACTTCTGGAACTTAATAAAACAGACAACCCCTGAACAAAAAACAACCCCCCCAAAAAAAGGATGAACAAAGTATTATCCACAATTCAGAACTGGCTCAGTATTTAAATGTATTCTGGGGAGGCCTTAAGGTACATTAGTGTACTGTACTTCTCCCTTGTTCATGGCCAGATCTGGGCTACAGATTTCTGTACAATCCTCCCTATTCACTTTCTTCTGACTTCTAGTGTTAGTTTGGATTCTTGCCATCCAATTCTAGAGGAGACAATAGGAGTGGATGGAAGAGGCATGGGAGGGGCAAGGGGCAGGGGCAGGGAAAGGATGAATTTTTTGAAAAGAAATTTGTTGATCTCAATAAACAAAATATTCATTCAAAAATCTTTGTGAGCCAAAATAATTGCAAATTTGATCCAAAAATTGTATATGGCAGACCACAGGGCTTTTATTCTCTAATGCTAATTTGCAAAGTATGAATCTGGAAACAATCTTAATCCTATGTAATTTGTCCTTGGAAGTTCACTTGATTAGAGTGATTAGAGAAGCATCATTCTTTAGATAACAAAGAATGTTATAACAAAGATATAACAACGACAGCATTTTATGTCACCTAACTCTCAATTACTCTGCGTATTCAAACAATCAAATGAAGAAATTACAATAAAAAAAATTAAAAAAAATAAATGAAAGAGGTAAAAATAACTGGTTAGATATCATATTGTAAGTGGCAGTGCCTAAACCATACATCTGTTGCCCAGGTCCAGAGGGCCTCTTCCATCCCTATCAATGGAGTGCTAATCTTCTAGTTGAATAAAATACCCTACACATGTTTAAATTTCCTTGAAGGCACTTCTATGGATGTGCAGAAGTCATAAACATAACACAATAAAAAGATACGTATGGAAAAATTCAAAAGTCAAAGACTGATAATTTTGGGATTATGCTTAGGTTGTGACTGTATTGGCCAAAAGGGATTGGAAATCTTTTATCAGTGACTTTAGAATGAAACATAACCTATCATGACAGACAAGTGCCTAATCCAATTTCAAAACTGTCTAGTTGTATATTTACACAGATAGTTAATACAGACATACATTTGAATTCTGAGTCATAAAAGCAGAAGGACAACTGAAGGATGTGAATTTGTTTTTGTATTCTTTTTTTCTTGAATATAATTTAGATAGTATACTATGACTTCAATAAGCAAAGTATTCTTAGATGTCTAAGGCACACAGTTAATCATGCCTAAATATAATTAAAGAAGTAAAAGCATTTGGTATTTCAGAGCTTTCAGGAAAATACTTTTTTATGATATTTTATCAGTCCAAGGTTCAATAATTATGGTCATGAGGAAGGTATAAGACTGCGATCTCTTTAAACCGGGAAGCTAAAAGGAATAATTAACACAAAACAAAGAGCAATTAATTGAAAGGTATCCAATTCTAACAATTTACACTTCACGGATATAATCTCTTACATAAAATAGTAAATAGATTTTCATTAAATTTTCGATGATCACACTTTAAGATTTCATACGATTAGTTTTGCAATCAATATACAGTGAGATGTTTGTTAATGGTTCTTACACCTTTGTTAATATGCAACAAGAAATCTGTGGGGTATTTTTATTATTATTCTAAAGACACTTAACCACACCGTGAACAGTGCCACTGTTTTTCCTAGTATGAAAACTGGAATAGTTGGTAGATAGTCTCTTCACAATATGTTAACTGACCCAGTAGTTGGAAGCAGAAATGTTAGTATCATGGCTAAAGAAAAGAAGAATAGCAAGCACTAGCAGCTCAAGTGTACAGCAATGATTGTGTCCATGCACACTGTGAAATCATTATTGCCACCATGTAGAGAATCATAGAACAGAGAAGTGAAATAGTGTAAATATATTTGGAAGATCACTGAAGAATGGATAATCAGGAATAGTTAGTTAGTGATCCTTTGTAGTCCAGGTTCTGCAACTAATAACAATCAGTATCAGCTATATATAGTATCAGACTAAAAACTGGGAGTTTCCAATATTTCAAACTGTATTTCAGAGAATGCAGATGCTGGAACAATTTCCATTTACCTCCACTTTTAAAACCAAAAACACACACTCTCTCTCTTTTCTTTTCTGGTTCAGCCTCTTTCAGTATATATTTCAAATATGTTGAATAAATAAGGGAAGATTATGGAACATTGTGTTACTCATTTACAGTCTGAACCTCCCTTACCAACTTCCATATAGACTATAGCTTCCTGACTTTTAACTTCTTGGAAGTTATGGGGTTCTGGATAGTGAAAAATAAGCTCCAGATCAATCAAGCAAGACCTACTAGCTTTGATGATAGACTGATGATCCTCCATCTTTAGCTAATATTTTTATTTATTTATTCATTAAATTTATATGCCGCCAAAATCCGAAGACTCTCGGCGGCTAACAACAGTAAAAAATAATATATTAAAAACAATTAAAATAGAAATTAAAAAAAATTAAAACAAAATCAAAACCTGGTAAACTAGTGGGGTAGGCAAAAGATTTAGAATATAAAAAGGGGGGTGAGGATGGCTAGGGATCAATTA